>JAECUM010052321.1:0-13023 GCA_016617855.1 Megalonaias nervosa | reverse complement strand
CCAGAATTTGTATGCTATGATTTTTTGTTTTGTCTCATCTCTGCTATTAAATTAGGTTTACAAAATTTACAGCGATAACAATGTTGCTGTGCGTAGGTGTATGTAATTCGTGAGTCATTCATTGTTAAGCTCTATTGGTCGTCCTGATTGATCTCTTAGTTGCATTGTTGTACTCTTTATTTGATTTTCCAGTAATCTGCATCAGTGATCCTGGCGGGACATAGGTAAACAATTATAGATCAATTGACCCTGGCTTCCCTTATCTGATTAAGACCCTGATGCGATAGAAGAATTAATCAATACAGTATTTAATTGTGTTATGTTGCCTGCCAGATCACTCTCATACAGTATACTTTGTTCTGCAACGCTACCGTACTGTTGGTTTTAAATCCGAATAACGACGCAATAGTAATCGCTTTTGAAAAATCGATTATCAAAATATTTGTTAATGTAATTATGGCTCCTGGCGTATTATAGTTTGGAGCAAGCGCAAAATTGTCTGCGGCAGCTCTGATGCTGTTCCTTGTTATCAGCTCTTTTATCGTTTTATTAATAGTTGTTACAATATATGCTCCCTGTGGCATATTAACTGATACCCATGCGAAATAATTAAATGTAAAATAGTCATTGACGTTCTGCTTCACATTTGCCATAGAATGCCATACTGCGCCAGAAATCAATCCGATTTCGTACTGTTCACCAGGATCCAGTATTATTGGCGGATTATAGTGGACAGAAAAGTTTGCTCTGTCACTCCATGTTTGTGATGAATCGAGCAATAATGTTGTTGGCATTTATATTTTATTCTGTTAGATAAAATCGCTATGTAAAATTTTATACTCGTCTGATGTTAGCAATCCGCTCGATCTAAGATGATCCAGTATATCAATAATTTCGTTGTCAATTGATTTACTTTTGTTACCAACTTGCTTAGATGATATTAATAACACTTTGCTCTCAACTATTCCTGCGTTTGATTTAAACACTCTAAAGCCAGATCCAGTGGTTTTTCCTTCCTCCGGTAATTTCTTTTATCTCATTCTCTCTCATACGTATCAATTTTTTTTTTAAAGGCCCAGCCTTTACTATAATGTTTTCCTCTAGTCCTGTATTCATCTGCTGTTAATGATAAAGACTCAGCAATTACTCCGTCTGTCATTATACTAAACATAGCAATCATTTTTTTTATATGTGCTAGCTTTTTTAATCGATTCTTCAGCCTTTAAAGAATCATTATTTTTGTACCTAAAATTTCTTGTAGTTTATCATAATCATCCATTGACCATTTTCGAGTGTTATTAAGATCGTTAAGTTATTCTTTAACCAACTATTTGTTAATAAGCTCAATAAATAAAGAATTGTCTATTTTTGACATAGCTTGTTTTCTGAAAAATCTTATCTTTTCTTGAGGAGGCATTACTCTTATGATACTTTCTTGTATCATTTATTTGTTCCTCGTCTAATTCTTCAGTTTGTTTTGACATGTTTGATATCAACGTTTTTACCTCAGCTGGATTAACCGTCAACCTTGCTATCGCATCCTGACGCTCAAGAGGTTTTTTCAGTAATCTATCAAATTCAGCCTGACGTACATTAGGATCAGCACTATTTCATGCAAGTTCCCTTAGATATTTTTTTTTTTTTTTTTTTTTTTTTTCCCCTTCGATTTTTCTCTGAGAAAAACTAACAAACATTTTTCTTGTATTTTTTGTTCTTCTGGATATAATGCTAACACTTCTGGTTGTTTGCCAATTAACGTTTCAGTAGCAGGTTTAAGGAAACCAGCGGCTATTTCTTCCGCTTGAACTTGTCCTTGACGCTCTTCTTCCACTGTTTTCTTAAAAGCAGCGCGAGTTGCGACGAACGTTTTAGTAATTCGATTCCTTTTTGGTGTTCGTCCATTGTTTGTTTTTCTACGTTATACAAAATTTACCTAGAGCAATTTATAAATACAACAACTAAAAATCTTAGATGGATCACCTGAAAGTTTATCAAATAAGAAACAAGTTGCTTGATGATATAATTCAATAAATGTATCTTTGTTACATCACCACATTGCTCGTTTGCAATATTTCTTACATCAAAATTATCTAGTCCAGGAAATAATATAAAACATACCTCATTTCGCCGAATAAATCTGTCGACATTGTAAAACCCTTGAGCAAGATAAATTGAATTACATTTGTTCTTACGCGATAATGAAAAATGAGATTTAATCTTATCCACCTCCTCGTTGTTTAAAGGTATATCGTCAAATACAATTATTTTATGCTCGGACGAATCAAGTTCATTTACTGGAACTAAATCTTCTGGTTGTTTGATCATAAATGTATTTTCATTGCAAAGTCTGTCATTATATTCACTTAATAACTCGTACTTGTCCTGCTGTGCATTAATTATGTAAATATACACACGATCACAGTTGACGTTGTCGTTGTGCAAAAGATTTAATAATATATTTGTTTTACTAGACGACCGACGATACGATAATGACAATCTGGAAATTCGTTGATGTGTTTATGTTTCATTAATCGCCCTGAGTCAAAAATTTAATATAGACGATGGCTTTGCATTGTTTTACACTAAGCTGATATAAAATTGTCACACAATAAACAAATAATGAGCTAATATACACAATTTGGAACAACACTAGGATATTCGTCGGATGTAGGAAAAACAATAACGAATGTCAACATTGATTTATCAGGCTACATAAAAAAAAAAAAAAAAAATGGCGATAAAATAAAAGGAAATGTGTTGATTTCAAATCAACGAGTTCTAGGTTTAGAAATAAATCATCCGCCAATAAATGTTACTATTGCACAAATTGTTCGTTATGTACAACTAAATTCTGTTGACAATAATAAACTGTCACTGACAGGAGGAACATTAAGCGGTAACTTAGATATGTAAGAAAAAAAGAATTATACATTTGGAGACCGTTTACCCACCAGCAAACTTAAATCAAACCCAAGCGGTAAGTTATTTACAGTTGAAGTATGTAGAAGGTAACAAGCTTGACACAACCGGAGGAACGGTTACAGGTAATAGTTATATTTCGAGTAAAAATAATATTTGTTTGGAAACTGCATATCCGCCAGCAAATGTTGATAATACACAAGCTGTAAGTTTTCAGCAACTAAAACATGTTGTCGATGACAACCTTAATAAAACTGGCGACACAATGACAGGCAACATAATATTGAGCAATAACTGAAAGATAACTGGATTACCGACAACCCCGCCACCGGCTAATGAAACTGATGCTATTAGTTATGTTCAGTTTAAAGAACTCACCCCGTATTTAAAACGATCCGGTCGAAAAATGTCAGGCGACATAAACATGACAAACAACAAAATAACGACGACATATGTTCCAGTTAACCCTAATGATCTGTTTTAAAATGAACCAAATACAATATTGAGTATATTCCAACACTGTTAAGGCAACTTACAACCGAGTTAGGTTTGAGGTAAGCGCATCAACACATTATCCTGAAAACTATCCTTATTATGCTTTCTCTGATAGACACGAATGAACGACAAACAGAGAAGGTGAAAACTTTTGGATCAAGATTAAATGTTCCATTGCAGTTGCTTATTGGCAATTTCATTTGCGAGATCGATTAAACTCTAGTGTTGGTCGAATTTATAATTGGAAATTGCAAGGATCAAATGATGATATGAACTGGGCAACATTGTATAGTATAGAAAATACGTATATTTCAACAAAATAATATTTTACAATTCCAGCAGACAATACCGTTAACAAGTACTTGTATGTTTTAGTTTATTTTGTTGCTGCTGAACATCGGTTTCCATGATTGACAGCATTTCAAATATACACACTCTTTGATCAAATTTAATCTGATGTTATATAATATTGTCAGAACCAACAATTATAACCGTTGCGAGAGAATTTTATGATAATATTTTTCACCCCGACCAAACAATTGAATACGGATTGCTAACGGCACGTATAATAAATATTACAAAACGTTTTTCGATTAAATGATAAAGACTCCATTGAGAGAACAAGACAACTATTTTATTCTTGTTATGCACATGCTAGGACCACAACTCAGAAAAGCAATAGAAAACTCTGATATCATAAACATATTCTGTCATCCTGATAATTGTCTAGAAGAACAAAAACAAGTTCAAACCCTGCTAAAAATATATTGCTTGAGTTTAACGAGGAAAATATATATTTGATAAGACGAACAGACGCATTGAAAGCACGAGCACATGGTGGAAAAGCGCAGGAGGAAAAGCAAGTAAACGTTAGAAAATATCGCATCGACAAACTAGCGGAATCTAGGATAGTATGAATAAAAGTAACATGAAGTAATTTTTTTTTTTTTTTTTTTTAAACAAGGACTTTTTGATTATCTCATCATGTATTACCAAACCAAGGAAACCCTAGTTAAAATCGTTAGTATGACAGCTGATGCGGAGTTAATTACAAAAGGATACTGGAATGCAATTCTACCAATGATACGTAAAAAACAAGAATTTGATCCGATTATTGTTAAAGATCTATAAAGATAACTCAAAATGTTGACGATGAAATTAGCGATCTCAGTGATAATGACCAAGACAAGTTGTTTTTTTTTTTGAAGAAACCAAACAAACAAAGTTGGAAGAAAATATTGATTCTTCTTACGACATCGGTGGACAAGATTATGCTCCACTTCCATCACTCCAAATCTCCAGACAATTGTCATTACGAAATGATCGCAATGAAATCGAAAAAATATTCACGCAATCATACGAAAAATTGCTGTCAAAAATAGCTTCTGTTTTTGGTCTTCTCACAATTAAACGAGACAGACTTAGAAAAGTAATGCTAATAAATATCGTGATATCATATGCAATTATCAGACAACATCTTGTTCACAAAGATTTTACGCGGGATCAAATAAGTTTTGTACTTGGGTTTGTTGATGAAACAGAAAGAGAATACGGTAATTTGGTGAATTAAACGGACTTGTATGAACGTGATTTAGAAGACACGTTTGATTCTTACAACTGTCTAAGTAAAAGTGAGGTACTAACAGACAAACGATACAGTGATGCTTTGTCAGATGTTTATGACAAATACAGAGATCATATGGCTGATCCTAACAATAATAAGTTCCGTTAGTTTATTGATTCGATTGTTGGTAGAAGAATTTGTTATTATATAAACAATTCTGAACAAATATTGTATAATAAAAAAAAGATCGTAGATTTCAATCATATTTCAGAGGAAAGTTCAAAACGTGATGTTGACGCAATAATGCAATATTACTAATTTTATTATTTTAAAAATATATATAAAAACAAAACAAAACAAAACAAAAAAAACCCTCTGTTGTGAAAAAACGATGTTACAAGTATTGCAGTAAAATACATCCAGTAATATCATGTTTACCACTGCGTACGACCAGCTTTGGTATAATCTCAAGTGGAGCATCAGAAAACCCATTTTTTAAAATAATAACCGGTGTTGATATTTCTCTTTCAACAGCGTGTACAAAAAAAAATGCGCCTCGACTTGAGACAAAAATAAATTCTTGTAAAACAGCAACTATCACTTATAAACAATTCTTTGATCAGATACGATCTTATTTGCGAGGCGTAAAACATGATATGAACGATTTAATGCGTGAATTCCGTATTATTGACAGTATGTAAATATATATTCTACCATAGAGAGTTAGCAATTACGAAAACAGTTATGATAAAAAAATATGGTGATGATAGGGTATGCAATTTTATGCAACAGATAGACATAAAATTTTATCTAACAGTACTGTAATTATAGTCGAAAAAATTTTAAAGATACTTAAGCCACAAAGCTTGGTATCATTTTAATTAAAAAGAAAAAAAAAAAAATTAGTCGGGATGGGATGGGGTCTCTGGGGTAGGAGATTATACTTGTTTGGAGGTGAACGTGACCTAAAAGGGATCCTTGAGCCAGAAACCCTCGGAATGTGAAAATGACTGTTCTGTCATTGGTTATCACCTGGGATGGGATGGGGTCTCTGGAGTAGGAGATTATACTTGTTTGGAGGTGAACGTGACCTAAAAGGGATCCTTGAGCCAGAAACCCTCGGAATGTGAAAATAACTGTTCTGTCATTGGTTATCACCTGGTCCCTAGTATGAAATGTGGTCCTTGAGCGAGAAACCTTCTTTTGACTTACTACTTTGTATCCATATTTGATAAGGGTTTGCCGGACCCCTTGTCAGCCATATATTTTATAGATGCACGCACAAACCCACGCACAACCTTATCCACATCCATTCATCCATCCATCCAGTTATGCATTCATCCATCCTTCCATACATCATCCATCCTTCCATACATCTACACATACATACATACATACATACATAAATACATACATACATACATACATACATACATACATACAAACATACATACATACATACATACATATATGCATGTCAGGATTGTGTAAGAGACGCATAAGGAGCTGGCATTTATATACATCTGATATCTCACCCGTATCTATAAAGAAAAGCGTGCCTGTAGCTTTCAGTGGGTTGCCTGTTTATTCCGTGTTTTCCTGGTTTCCTCAACAAGAAGATATACTGTCCGCCATCAGCATAGTCGAAATCCAATGACGCACTTTATTATTTCTTTTTTTTTTTCTTATTTGCAATAGCAGTGTAAGTCGTCTTCCCTCAAGGAAGATATATAAAGGCATTATTGAATATATCTTGTTAACTGAGTCAAACAAAAGATGTATCGTCCTACACTACAGAACAAAAACAAAACAAAAAGCCAACAAAACAAAACAAACAAACAAATGTTTAACGTAATGTGATCTGAAAGAGTGTTGGTAACATTTGATTCCAAATAGGAAAGCGACACACACGATGAAGGAAATGACACTATTATTATTGGAGGTAAATAACATTTATATTCAAGTAATGAAGGTACTTACATATCCATAGCTGGAGCGCTGCAATAACATTGACAAACATGGCATTAACAAGGGTAAAATCTGCCTCGTTTCTTGGGTTAAGAACTTGTTTTTTTTGTAAGGAAATTTGGCAAATGGACAATAACGTTTGAACATGAACAAAGAGAGCAAACAAGGCTTCGAACAGTTCCAGATTCTTCTGTCCGACAGATTCCGATACGAAATACCATGTCCAAAATGTGGGCAGATACTCTTCGTCCATCCGATATAATCAAAAGAGAAACACCTCACTCAAGAAAGTGGGCATGCATTTGTTTCCATAACGTATGGACATATATTGTTGTTTTCATATTCCAATAAGAAACAGCGCATCCAAATGTGGACATATATCTCACACATCTCTCTCACACATAGAATATCGGAAATATCGTCATAGTTCCTCTTTTACCTCAATCACGTTCGACAAAGATACAACAAATAAAAATGTATATACATTTTGTTACGTCCGAGAGATTCTAATAAGGTATTCGTCAAACTCTCTACGAATAAATATCATACAAAATTAAGATAATTTTCCCACAATGAATTATCAAGAGAGGCACTACACCAACTCACATACTTCTCACTAAATAAGATATAATTTGAATCCTCAAGGACTTGTATTTCTTCCTTGGACTTGTTTCCTTCTGAGATCTCAATGTAACTTGTTGCTTAATGTCTAGTAATGTTCATGGCATTGGTTTATTTACCTAATATAAACGTGTTCCATTTAATAGTCATTAATTTGAAAAAAAAATGCACAATTATGTTTTAGCTGGAATGTTATATGTGACGCAAGACATAGGTAAATAATATTGCTTAATAAATGTTTCTTTCATGTAAATTCCGTATTTTGAATGACCATATGTGCATACTATCGGCTGGATAATATCTTATAAGTTTTAAATGGGATAGCAGGTATTTAGACACCATCAGGTAAAGGCGATATGAAGCTTGTTTTCATCACTTATGTTCACTTTAATTAGATAATCGATTACAAGTATTTTGAGTTTAAAATGTATCTCCATGTACACATGTATCTGCGTAAACCGTCACAAAAAGAATCTATAGCAAAACATACCTTCATTTGGATCATTTCGCAAAAGGATTGTAAGATGAAGCATTTCACTTGCATGTTCAGTATACCATAATGTAAATCACGTTTTTTGTTGAGAAGTTGTACCCCATTTCGACAAAGAACAGCTTTTAATGTATTATCATTTTTAATTACTAAAATAATGCTCACCAAGAGCATGTGGGGAAACGCTCTATGTGTGACAGTGGTCCCTACATATCTAGAGCGTGGCATACCTATTTTATTTGTATTTCCATGCTTCTTTCCTAATTGTGTACCATCTGTGTCCATAGCTGAGTAAATGTGGTATAATATTTATTTCTATATTGTTATATAATTCAGTGCAAAACATTGAAAAATATCAGCAAAATAACTACATGAGATTAGAGACATTTGAAAATCACTCAATATAGATGTATTGATCCTTCCGTATGATAGTCCGTCTCTTCATAAGTCTATATCTCTGTATCCACTCTTCCTCGTAAAATGCTGGTTGCATGTTCACAAATGTTTGTAACAAGCGAACCCATGCAATAAATATTTTCAAAATGGGTATGATTTTTTAGACTATAAAAAGGCACATACCATGATCATTTTCTTCGTTTGCAATCTCTGAGGGAATGTCAAAGGGATGGGTCCAGACGATTATTACTTTGTGAATTTTGTTGAGGCTTGATATTGGAATTGGCTTATTACTTGTTATGGATGCGTGTATTTGAAGTGTATTCCCTGCTGTACATCTTCAGGACAAGAGACAGGTTACATTTGTAATGTAATCCTTTTCCGAACATATGAATTGTGCATTAATCACATCCGAATAACGAGCACTCTCTAGCCTATGGAATATGGAGTTGAATATGGTAGATACAGTGTGCTTAAACATGTCAATTTCATATGTTTATTTTGCCCGTAAATAACAATATGATATCTTAATAGTTCCAATGCCGAAAAGTATGTGTGTAACTATGCCACTGAATATGGATGCGTTAAATAACAAAAGGAAAAATACTAAACCTTTAGGATTTTCGGTAAGTTGCTTCATGGAAGCGCAAAGGTATATGGCTGCTTTCCAAACCTATTCCAGTGCTTATCAAATTTTTCAAAGTATACATCTGGTTTCATTATGCATGCACACAATTTACATCGGGTTTATTTAAGTACTTATTTGCATCAGACAATGTCATGATTTGCAATAATTTTGTTTCCTGTTTGCCTGGTGCAAAATTTACACCTTTGCTTCAAGTTTTCACGTTTAGAAATGTAATAGTTGGCTGTTCCTATGACTTTGAATAATGAGACAAGCAGACCAATAAGGTGATATAAATCTGGGAGAAAGCTCATCTCTCCCAGGTTTGAACTGTTATTTGTCACACTGCCAACATTTAAAGCGATGAACTATTTTGTGAGCATTGCATAAACTAGAAATACACGATGATTTGCTAGGAGTGTGTAATTCAGTAGTTGATGAAAGGCGTCATTTAAACAGCTTAACTAAAATAAATGTTACCTGTCTTTACAACCAAATGCATCATATATCATTTCCCTGGCAAGGAAGATACATGTACGATATACGCAACAATCTGAACAAAACACTGGAAACTTATTATTCATTTACCGAGCTAAATGTATACAGCCAGATGAACAAGCATGCTTGTCTAAACATATCGATTTAATATGTAACTTATCTTAATAAATCCCTCATCTTGGAATATACACTTTCCTAAAACAATTTTGAAAATAAAAATTATGCTTTGAGTATTGCACCTGAATTTGTGTTTTCCTACAGTACGTTGTGTCACAGCAACACATTCTTCTTTGGATATTTCACCAATAACATGCATATGATATGAAATTCGTCCTGGTTAGAACACAATACGCCAACAGAGAAGTTGAAATTGCTAGCAACTACTTTTCAGGTTTTGGGCCTGAAATTTCCAATGATAGCGAAACGCTGAATGTTGCTTTCATAATGATAAGGAAACTCTGCACATATCTCAATCGTATTGACTGAGAAGATATGATAAATACATAAGTGACCGTATTGACTAATAGGAGATATATTAATACTTACATATTCGTTGATCTGTCTTGCTACCTGAACGAATATAGCACACTTGATTTTACAGTCTGTGAAACAAATATATTTGGTCCCAAACATGGGATAGAAACTCGTTCATGAAAAGGTGAACCGATGAAGCTAGGAGCCATGAAAAATTAAACATATTCAGTAATGTGGTACTAATTACCACCTTGCCTGTATTTTTTGCACACAGTTATGAAAAATGTTTACCATTAATGTATGCACTCGTATGAATATATATGAAATACAGTTAAAGAATCTGATTAAATCTGTATCAGTTTGTCTCCGTTTTTCGGTTGATGAAACACTGCAAGGTGTAATTAGTACATTATACATCAACATTGTGCTTTGCTGACATAAGTCCAAATTGCACAGTTGGTTCAATTAGGAGTGGAAGAGTTTTTGTTGATGATTTGGTCTTCGAAAAGAATGACAATTGATGACACGTTTTAAAACAGTTCATCCTATATATTGCGTTTATCGAACACTTATTTCCCATTGCACCACTCATTTTAGAGAAAACTCCAATTGGAATGCTAGTTTCAATGGTCCATGTTTTCTGTATGTACTTGGAAGTTTAGCATTATAAGAGGCAATACCAAATTATATAATTATATAATTGTAACACATCGTGACGATTAGGACGAAAAAGACATCAGAAAAGAGTTTTACAGCATACAGAAACAATAATAAACTAAATAACAAACAGCGAACACCAGACAGGTGAACGCAGTGACGTCTTCCATGTGGACAGCAAATATTATACTAATGACAAACCGTATTGTACTAATTGGGTGCGCATACACATTGATATCGTTTCAGCGGTCGTTATTAATAATACAAGTCTGAATAAACTGTAATTATCTCACATCCATGTCAATGTTAATTTTTTTTTTCTGACGAGAAGGACAAATGCGCAATATTGTGATACATATGAACTAGACTAGGTGTTGGATATATGTATTGGTTGGTATATTGTAATGAAGAAATTAAGTAAAAAGGTTTTGCAGCCGTTTGAAGTCTTCCCAGACCATACCGCTGACATGCAGGTATTTACGTTGGAGGCCCAATGAGGTTGAGATCGTTCCAGACAATAATGCCGATGCGCTGATATTTACTTTGGAGGCCAAGATATTTGGATCTTTCCAGCCAATAATGCCCACACGCTCACACTTCCTGTATGAAAGGCGATGTATCTCGAAATATAATCTACATCGTCTACTTCTCTTTCATATATGTACTACTGATTATGTATTTTGTTGTAGCAGATATTTACTTGTACATAAGATGTATCAGGTGTTAATATGAATCAAACTGATTATTACATAATGGAGCAAATCGTTATAATAACATAGTATGACCTGAACTGGTTTTATTAGTATTTAAGCCTAAACAAATTGCATGAAAGGTGATAACTTTATGGTTCGTTTTAAACAATGTGCGAAATTTGACTAACAGTTATATATAATACACATATCCTTATGCATTACATGAAGATTGCTTACTAGATGAAATAATACTTATCAATACTTACCCTATCCCTTTCTCTCTTTCCTCCTGAAAGAAAATAGTAAATGTGATACAAAGACATGATTAAGTAAACTTTGATTATTTGCATTTAGTATAGAGGGCATATACGCATGCTCATATTAGCATATGAAAATATATTATATGTTATTACAAAAAAACAAACTAGTCAGCAATGTTAGTCTACAGCAGGTGCAATACGGCATAGGAGTCATTGAATTTCAACTTGGTTGTCTTTTCTAAATCCCGAGGAAATAGCAATTTCAGAATTAGCTGCACGGTTTTCCACCATATAGTACTCCAAATTGTTTAAGTAAAATGTGCACACATATCCGCAAAAACACAAACAACCAGCTAGTTTCAAAGCTTTACAACACCATGAACTAATATGTTTCTTCAGTTTAGTATGTCATTTACAAACACCTTGGTCTGGTTACTTTTTCTAAAACTGTAAAGGGAATTTTTTTTTCCTATTAAAAAATACACGACGTTTCTTTAATGAAATTATGCAAGCAATACAATTGAAGACATTTTCATGACACAAATACCCCGCAGTTGATCAATACATTCAACAATATGCACTTGAGAGGAACTAATTGCATTGAGCACTTTATGTCGTGTTGAAGAAATAAAAGCAAAGAAGTACGTGCCGAGCACGGAGTCAAAAAATACACACGGTTTTCAGTATATTAGTAAAACTGACCATTTTATATTAAGTTCCTCATCGAAGTAATGCCAAATAGATATGTTTGTATGTGTGATAATGCTATTATCTAGAATGTCTCTGTAGCACTAAGTAATGCAGAAAATACAACTCTATATGCATCAATAGCCGAAAGTGTTGATGTAAAATTAAAGAAAAGCAATAGAACCATGGACCAAACATGGGGTTAGAAAACGGTGAAGGCTATTTCAGTACTTTAGTAAAATGAAAGCCATTCTAGTGATTTTCGTGTAGGAAAACATTACAAAGCCTCTTAGTTTTGGATCTAGTGGTTGGGACGTTCCTGTAACACAAAATAACGTAATCGGATTAAACTAATCAAGTTAAGTCCACATAGAACAAAGCGAAACAAGAGCGTTTCACATTATATAGAGACGATAATCTTCTGAATAATTAAATGCAGATTTAGAAACTTGATACGAGTGGGGTTGATGATCAAGAGTGGATAGTTGTATATTAGAATGAAACGGCAACTAATGGAACGTTGCCAAATAGGTCCTTCTACAATATGACCTTTTTGACTCTACGTTCATTTACAAAGACGTGTTAAAGAACACTACAAACAATATATTTTTAATCATGACAAGTAATTCTTTCGTTTCTTTTGAATCGTAGCTTTACATGGGATAACTATATATATA
>JAECUM010052319.1:0-18826 GCA_016617855.1 Megalonaias nervosa | reverse complement strand
TAGTAGTAGTAGTAGTAGTAGTAGTAGTAGTAGTAGTAATAGATGTAATTTGAGGTACCTTTCTCAGAGACCCCCTACCTCCAAAACGTTATACGTTAAAATTTTTGTCAGCATCCTTTTTTAAGCTTCAAATGATGACTTTCATATTTCTGACAAAATTTGTTTTGTCGGGGTAGGGGGGTCTCTGAGATAGGAACAACTCAATTACGTCTACTACTATTACAGCCCCTACACTTATTAGACTAATAGATTTTTTCATATTAAACAAATGAAATATTATATATAATGTCCTTCTGTCATTCAGTCCGACATGTTGGGTTCGATCTGACAAACAAATTTTGTAAGAGATTTAATTCAATCAAATCAGCCTCAAGCTATACTGGTATAAAACCTAAAATAATAAGCGATTGTATTGAAAAAGTTGGATATCATATCTCACCACAATATGGATCAATATGGTTATTCGCGACTGAAAATGATATGAGAATAGTAGGTTGGGCAGATGATGTGATGACATTTATTGACAATATGGTTGATATTTTATTTGATAACGATATTTCTAAAGCTGTAAATGTTTGTTTAATATAAAAATAATAGTCCCCTCTGAGGACTTTTTGAAGATGATTATATACATATGATTATGATTATATACATATGATTATGATTATATACATATGATTATATCTTAATTACGGACAGCACAGTTTAACCCCATGTGACCCTCTAGGTTGCCAAAGGACATCGTAGCAGGATCAGAGGTTACATATAAACTTAATTCTAAGAACTTATCCTAGGACAGCACAGTTTAACCCCATGTGACCCCCTAGGTTCTCAAAGAACATCCTAGCAGGATCAGAGGTTACATATAAACTTAATTCTAAGAACTTATCCTAGGACATCACAGTTACATATAAACTTAATTCTAAGAACTTTAACTCTAGGACAGCACAGTTACATATAAACTTATCTTAAAGACAATACTACGGGCCTTCTCTACGTTCAATACAAATTTACACACTCTCCCCCCATAATCAACCCAGGGAGTGCAAAATTGCACCCACCACGTGTTGACATGGTGGGAAAGTGTACAAATTTTCTATTGAAACATAGAAGGGCTGGCTGAAGCCCCACTAAATATGAGCAATTTTTTTTGGCATTAAAATCGCCCTCGCCACCAATTTGTCGGTCAAGAGAAACGAACCACGGACCTCAAGCATGAGAATCCAACGCGTTAGCAATCGGCCACCGGACTTTATATATATGTCTAAAAAAATTATCATATAGTTACCGAACAGCATTACATTTTTTTGATTTTGAAAACACGAAATTTTGTATTATATTTTTTGATTCTGAAAACATTGTTATAAATAAATCGAAAAATACATGATTTTTGATTTTATATTGTACAGAAAAACTAAATCCTAATGTTGGCTAAACATAGTCTGTATAAGATCGACTGTTTCCAAGGATTACTAACGAGTGGGCTGAATGAAATACACAGACGTTATATATACATTACTTAAATGACACTCGCTTGCAAGTCGAGGCTAAACTGCAGACAAAAAGATAAAGATCTGATTCTGAAAACATTATTATAAATAAATCGAGAAAAAACATGATTTTTGATTTTATATTGTACAGAAAAAACGAAATCCTAATGTTGCCTGAATTGCGACCACACAATTATCTTTGACAGAAGATCGACCGTTGCCAAGGATACTGGCTGAATGACGGCATTACTGCAGAGAAATAATCAATATTCTGTATTGCGCAGTTGGACTTAAGCGGAATCTATAGTAACTATGTTATTTATGCAAGAAGAATTGCTATATCATTTCAGCAAATACAGAACTGCTATCAGGATTTGTAGGTCTCAAAATACTATCAGATTTACAACTCTATTATATTTCATTAGCCAAAAAAATACGAAACAGTATATATGCTATGTTTACTACAAAAGAATTTAAACTTAGCTGGAACAGTATTATCTCCCTTTTAAAAACAGATATGGTATACAGAGTTATATTTCTTGACCAACACACAATGTCTTGACGTTTGCTATCAAGTACAATATACTGTCATGATCATATAACGAAAATTTAATTCTACCAGATACTTTACGACGACACTCAAATAGTTCTTTCATTGCTATCTTACTGAGAAGATACTTACTACCTTTTACAAAAATCTTCGACCTATCTAGGTCTATGTTGATTTTTGTATACTGGTACTGGCTTATCGGATTATGAAAATTGTCATATTTTAGTGCAAGTTCGTCTCGCAAACTTTCGAGATAATTAAAATATTTACTATCGTCTGATCTGATAAGGAAGAGTTTGATTCTGTCAAATTTACTAAAACAAATACCTGAAATTTTATCGTTAAATTCAAATGATAATTGCCGGTTATTAACCATTATTTTTTTTATTTTGCTATTACCTCCATCTGCTAATGTTAAATTTTCAAACATTATTTCTGATGTTAAGACAAAATTACTTGCCTAATGTCCAAGCGCTAGTGTATTAATTCCGTCCCTGCAATATCTTTTATCATCAAAATTAGCTAATCAACGTTTTATTATTATATTTGTGGTGACTTTATGCTTGTGTGATCTAAATATGCACATGGTAGAGAAATGTGGAGCAGAAGTTCTAAGGACATTGATATAATCACTATGTTTAATTTCATTTTTTACAACATTTTTCTTAATACCTTTTAACTTTTTAGTTTCCTTATCCTCTTTCTTGATCGCATCAGATAATAATGAATACATCTTGCTTCGAAGACCAACAAATTCGATAAGCGGTGTAAACATAAACTCATCTTTCATTTTGCCAATAACTTTCTTATTCGAATTATCTTGAAATCCACTACATGCTGAATAATCTGATAAATCGAACAGATTTTTATTATTTTAAATATCCTGATAGACATCTTCACATTTTATATTATAAACTAGCGAATCTGTATCAGTAAATAGCAACTACGAATCTGGCCACTTCTTTTTGGTAAAATTATAGTGAAAATCGTACATTAGCCACTTTGATATATCAAGTACAGCTGCACCAACATAAATCGCTTTATTTAACTTTAAATTTGTGTTTCGTCGTTGTATTGCAACAAGATTTTCATTAAATATTTTCATACTAACAAAACCATCATCGTTAACTAATTTATTTCTGCGATTTATGTCATTAACAATTTCAATATTGGCTCGCTTTCGACTATTTTCCATCGTCTTTCCAAACGCCGAGTTGTTCATTAACTTGAAAAAGTTTTTTTCCAAATTCGGTTTTAGCCACAGCACGACATTTCGTATTTAAGTCAATATAATTTGCCATCCACCTCGACTGATTAAACTTTAGCACGCGATGGATTTTTCCCAGAATTAGTCCAGCATCTACTGCTTGTTTTAAATTTTTGTAATGCATAACGTAATATCTTTTATTTAACAAATTTGGAACTAACTTATTAACAATCGAATTTTTTTGCTGTTGTCGTTGCTCGTTGTTCAGGCGATAATAAACTATAATTAATCATCATTGACTCTGCACAAAACGGGTAATCGTTATGTTGATCATGTAGCGAACTAGGATAATCTAGATCAACTTCAACAAAATATGAAATATCTTCTGGAAGATTTTTTTCAGTTTCTTTAAGAAATTGATCTGGAGTTATCCAATGAAATCCACTACACGGCATTGGTTCTGACATCGCAAAACCATACAAATTATTAGTGTAAAGATAAATGATATGATTAGATGGGAGATTTTTATCATAATTTTTCAGATATTTGTTATTAGCTACTGCATATTTTTTTTGTTATAACGCTAATTCCGCCTCTGATACCTTTTTCAATAAAGTTAAACATATTGACATCTGTCAAGAGATCTAATTCTATTTTGCTTGTTTTTAGTAGAGCGTCCCAAGATAATCCTGGTGAGGAATGATACCAACAGGGGTCTAGTCCTTAATTGCTGTAGCTTACTTGACGAAAACTCTCAAAAACATCTGCTAGTAATAAAACATCTGTTTTCAAATATAAATCGTGATAATCACCAAATGTTTTACAACCAAATTTATTCCAAATATCTTGTGCATATTTGTATTCGTCATCTGTGATATTTTTGTTTTTGAGTTGCGAGTAAAATTTATCTTTATCGGGAAGACAAGTTTCATCAAATCTGCTCCAATCGTCGAGATACTCGTACGGAAAGATACCTTTTTAGTCAAATCGATATAGTTTTCACCAAAGCAACTTCGCAGATTATCAAAACTGCTACCAGCTTTTACAGCATTTTTTACAAGCTCTTTTAATGATACTAATGTAAATTGCAGACTGTCAATAAAACGTAACTTACCGAGCGTCACCGACATATACTTTTCAAAATTATTTGGAATACATTTTATTAAGTTATTTAATTTTAGTTTAGCTTTAATATTTTCATCACCAGAAGCTTCTACAATGATATGGCTGTTATAGCCACGAAAATTATGTAAAACTACAGGAATAAAATCTGGAGCATGAAATTTTACATTACAACTGTTATGAGCTGCTCCACGATATTGGCTGGTCAAATGACAATGATCTCGCACCTTATCACGGGCTCCGTTGGAGTCTACCAGTAACTTTTCACAAATATGACAATTAACTGCCTCATCGAAATCGACTTGTTGTTTAGACGTTATTTTCATCGGAGCTGTTTTAAATAATCTGTTAGAAATTTTATTAACTTCGTCTATTAAATTTTTTAATAGCCTTACGGCAGGATTTTCACCTCTATATAACTTTATCGGAGTTGAAAATTTATCGTTAGCGCAACAAACTACTTTATAAACTACTCCGCAAGGAATATGTTGTTGTATTTTTCTAGTACTTGATTTATTCGGATTATTTTCTACTCCAACCACAGGAACGAGTAGACACTCGAAATCAGCGTAAATAACAAAAGGAATATTTAATTTATGATCATAATTTTTAAATTTTAATATTTTTTCTTTTTCGCTAGGCATACTTATTCTTTGAACATTAACACAGTATTTGAGATGTTCCTGCAGTCTTCCATCGATAGAAAAACCTTGTAAACAACGGTAGCAGAAATATTTTTTATTTTTATTTTTACTGTACTGTCTGCCAACTAGGCCGTTAAAGTATTTTTATCCAGCAATAATGTTAACGATAAAATAATAAATTTATTGTATTTTGTGTAGCATTTTCTGAGATATATCTCGGGTAAACGTTTTCTCGCTCATCTAGTCCGAAAACATTTACTGAGATACTGTTTTGTTTTTCAAACTTGGGTATATGATTTTCTGCTACTGGAAAAGTTATTCCTAAAAACTTTAGTTCGTCTTTGTATGGCAAATACTTGTTAACTCGATCAGCATTTTTTTCTTTTGCAAACATCGCAGAAAGAATAGACCATTGAAAACATTTGTCATCATTGTTTTTGACATTAATACAACATTTTTTGTTTTTAATTTTTTGAGGGAGATCGACGTACAAACTACCGCGAAGTACGTTATATTTTGCTGTGTGAAATAAAACTTCTTTTATCATTTCAAATTTCCAACCTGATCCTGATGAAGTAAATTCTTCTAATTTTTTGTTTATTTCTTGATATATTTCATCGGCGACCATGGCAATGTTTGTTCCAGTTAATATTTTTCTCGATTTTGCTGTTAAATATGGTTCCGAAATTTCGCTGTCAAAACTTTTTGTTTCAAAAATTACATCAAGTATATCTTCAACTGCGTGTAACTTTGATAAAATTGTATGATATTGGACTATAAGTTTGATACTTTTATGAGCCGCAAGTTCTTCTGATATAACTGGTTGAAGAAGATAAAATAAATTTGTGGAGCTAAAATTTGCTAAAATTTTTTGATCATCAAGTTTGTAACTGTTATCGTAACCAGAAAATGCTGAAGCAATTTTTTCTGATTTGATAATGTTCTTTTTCCCAATATCTCGAAATTTTAACATTATATACATAGTAATATTTTATATTTAATTGAATTTTTTAAGATTCCTAATTAGAGATATGAAAAACCTTATAGTATAATGAGAGAAATTTTGAGATATATCGGAATGACAGCGGAAGAGCAAGAATTTTATCATGTACATCCGAAATACAATTTATATGTAGCAAATATGTTAGGTTCTGTTATTAATATAAAATCTAAAACAATCTGTTGGTACATCAACACCAGCTGGTATGTTAATTTCAGTAAAAGGCGACATTACAGAAAGAATTGAAATATTTAGAAAAGATTTTATTTATACTATGTTTTGCTACGATATTCCAGAAGGACAACGAGTATACAGAGTAAATAGAGCAGTTGCTGATGATAATATTGAAAATTTATCATTACAAAATGAATTTCAACCTCATCCAGTATTTGATTTATACGAGACAAATGACAAGGGAATTATTAGACATATAAGAACAAAAAAAGTTATTGGAATTTTAAAAAGAAATGGATATCTTGGTGTTAATGTACGTGGAACAAAAACTAATTTTGTTCATTATCAATATCATCGTTTTGTGTTTGAAACTTTTAACGGACTAATACCTAATGGTTTAGTTGTTGATCATAAAAATGGTATTAAAACAGATAATCATTTTGAAAACCTAGATTTAGTTACGCCAAAAGAAAACACAAGACGTGGAGCCGGTTTTGATGGTTCTAATTTTACAAATCCAACCAGACAAATAATTTCAATAAATCTCGAAACTGGAGAAGAAATAAAATTTAAATCAATAGCATCTGCGGCAAGATATCATAAAGTTGATCCACGTGCAGCAAAATTTGTAGCTGATAATGTAACAAAATCAGCAACGTCAATGTTGACATTTGATAAATTTAGTTTTAAATACGATAACTAATGATATTTTCTATATCATTTCGAGTAAGACAATTATGACTAAATTCCATGACATCGTCGTGATTAAATCGTAATGTCATCATTTTATTTGTATGGAGTTTAATTTTGTCTGCTGCTGTTAATAAAAATTTGTCAGATTCGCCTAATGTTATCATAACATCAACAAAATAAAAATTTGTCCCAACAAACAATTTCGAATTGCCTCAGCTAATTCTTTGTGATTTAATATATTAACCTTCTGATGATATTTTATTTCTCCGAACATCTTATTATTTATTAATTAGACAAAAGGTTATTATAATAATGAACTTAATTGAGAGACTGGCTAAACTAAATTCGGGAGATTTTGTTTCAGTTTCAAATTTTACATTAGAACATATTACTAACGATAGATTTGCTGGTTATACTGAAAAAGATATTTTGCATAACTGTGACGACGACGAAGATGATGTTGTTGTTAGTAAAAAATATTTGTGCAGACCAACAACTGGACGATATGATGTTAAATACCATATTGCTAAAAAAAAAAAAAAAATTTAATTTTACTGTTGCCGAGCATCAAATATTTTGGCAGCTTATAAAACCCTTTTTAAACGTAAAAATAACTGGACAACGAAGAAATATAAAATACGATTTTATTTTTGTTAAAATATTTAATTTAATGTCAATCGACGATGCAAGAAAATTACATTTAATTTCTTTATGTAAACCAGTAAAATGTAAATCAGTATTAATAAAATACGAGGAAAATTATAATAATATTATTCGATCGATGAGATCGACTTAGTTGGTACCCAGCTATTAAATTTATCGCTATACCCTCGCCATTTGACTAAACTTTTGTTGCCGCACTTTATAATAACTTTTTCAATAACAAATATATCTTGTTCTGTTTTCTGAAATTCTTGCTCGTAAAAACTGCCAGTTATAGGTTCACCTAATAAATCTTTCAACGAGTATGTAACTGGTATTGTTAAAAGTACTTTATCAACAACAAATACTTCTTCACTCCAGTTTTGAGAATATCCTTTTTCAAATGTTTTTTTCGTCAAAGAAATTCTAACTTTATCACCAACTTTAAATTTATGTCTGCCGTACATGTTTTCGTGTGCTAATATTGGATTTGCAATCGCGTCGTTTGGCGACATTTTACTTTTGCCTAGCGAAATGGATCTGTGTTTCGTGTTATTATACTCGTCAACAATTTTCTCTAAATTGTCAATATATTTATTCGTATTTTTATCTGTCAAATATATGTGGATTTTTTCGTTGAGCGTACGATTAAATCGCTCAACGATGACTTTTTCCCTCATTTCTTGTAACATATTTTTTAATGTTATTTTGCTCTAAAACCCGTTCAAATTTTTTATTAAAAAATTCTGCTCCATGATCAGTCCAGATTCTATTTGGTTTTCTTTCTGTGTTAACAATAATTTGTTTTAGCGCATCAGTCATCGATGTCCCTGTTTTATCCAAAACGGGTATACTAAACGCGTATTTGCTAAAAACATCTACAACATTAAAAAGATATCTCTTGTTATCATTATATTGAGCTAGATTTGAGACATCAACTAAATCTATCGCCCAGATGTCATCAACGGCATTTGCACAACTTTACGTCGCGGAAACGTTTTTTTTAGGTCTGTGTAGCTCTAAGGCAACATCATCACATAATTCTTTTTTACCGAGACCTAATTTATATTTTGCTCCAATAAAACCCTGGACCAGCCTTCGGTCAACACGTTCTCGCATATTTACAGGTTTCATATCACGAAGTTCGTCTAACATTACTTTATCGCAGCTGTGTTTATTTTGTTTGCTTTCTGGAAGATCAATATCTCTGTAGCAGATATCATGGCGCATTGCTATTGCGTCAACTTGATTGTAAGGCTCTTGTCCTGGCAGTGGATTATCGTTTTCGTCAAGTTGTTTATCAAGAGGATTATAACGTCCAGTATATTTATGGCTTGGCAATGTCCAACCGCCTTTTGGTTTCGGCAATTTTCAATAAATTTATGTATATCTATACCTGTTCCAATTATTTCTCTATTTTTACATTTTTGACAACATGTAACAATTTTATTTTGCTCGAGACATAAATCTCTATCACAATAACACTCGCATGTCATTATTTATTTTATAATTGACAAATTTTTCAGTCGTCTACGAAACTAATTTCTGGATAACCCGCTCCGGACAAATTTGTTTTGGGTAAAAACATACTTTGTCTTCTTCCACAGTTGCACAAACACTTTTCAGCATTATTCTATCATTTTTTGTTTTCTCTGTTTTTTCGTCATTATTTTCTGTTTTAGTTTTACACTTGAGACAATATGTTGACATTGTATATCAGTGAGTTTAGATAAAATTTAATGCAACCTCATCATTAGCGTGAGCAGGTTGTTTGTCAAATTGCAAAATAAACTTTAAAAAATCTGGATTTTCGGTCATCTGTTTAATAAACATTACGCAATAATATCCACAAGCGGAAGTTCCAACTGGTTGAATTTGATTAGACGAATAATTTATTATTTTGGCAAGAGACTTCGTCTCTAGAGACTTCGTATCTTGAATTTTACTCATATATTTTTTTACTGCGTCACTTGGTGGAATTCCGAACGAGTCAAAATAATTGTTATCAAAAACAGCTACCCAATGTGTGCCAGATCCGTCATTAAAATCTTGTATATTTATAACGCAAGAACCTGGCGTTGGTGGAATCGTCATAAGTTCATCTTTAGAATAAACTCCACTGAAATGTTTACTTTTTTTTAGTTTTTAAAGTATATCAAAATTACTTAACGCAGACTTTATCTCCTTGTTCCTGGCAACATTAGTCCTCGTCCTACTCCTAACAGATTTGGCAATAGACTTCCCGCCAATCCTGCTAATAACGGGGCTATTGGAATAAATCCACCTTTTCTCCTCTGTCGTGTCTTTTTTTTCGTCGTCTTTCTTTTTGCTGTTTTTCGTTTTGGCATTATATTTATCAGTCACATAAAATTATTACCATCGACATTCATACGAAAATTTTCTTTATACCACTGCCGCGAATGATTCCATGACCTTCAACTGCCTTTTTCGTTGCGCCAGATACTGCTCCAGACGCTGCTGCTAATCCTAATGTACCTAACACTGGCAAAATTTTAGGTATTAACGTTCTGGCCATTACAGATAGTGCCAGACCAAAGAAACCACCTTGTTTTGACATTGCAGTTATTTGTGCAGCATTTAAATTTAAAACAGAAGGTTTTTTGCGATCGTATTTATTTACTTGTTTTTTGGTTAACATTAATTTTGTTAAAGTACCTAAGGTGTTAGGGTTGACCTTTAATGAAACCTGCCTCTGTTTTGCAACAGCTGCTTCTAATTTTTTAACTTGACCATCAGTCAAATATATTTCTTTTACAATATATTTTGTCATTATATAACAATTACAGATTAAACTTGTACTGACATTTTACCTCCAACAGAGCCAATTGTAACAAATCTATCGCTTATTACTAACGCATATACATAAAATGGTGCAGCTGCATTTGCTCCTAGTGTCCAAGTAATTTCAATATCAGCTGTGCTGTCTACAGCTCCCTCGCTATGTTTACTAACATCAAAATAAAATATCGGATAAAGTGTACGAAATTCCTCTACTTATATCTGAGATCCATCTCCAACATCTTGATATTTTTGCAGTGCGTAGAGTAAATACATGTACGGTCGAGTAATGTTTTTATTAGCGTCATCTGCAAAATTACATTCTATCGCCCGCTCCGGATATTGCTTTGAATTTATTCTAGCATATATTCGTCTAACATCCGCATTATCAAATATCGCATTATTTTGTTCCTGGTTATTACGCCGCGCTTGTCTCTAAAATACAACAAATAATTGCCGTGGCTTTTGTTCACTTGATGTTGCTGTAACTCGCCATGTGTAGTCTGTGGTATTCGGAACTGCTGTTTGATATATTTTATGTTGCTGAAAATAAATTCTGTTTGTGTGTTTTTCCAGCATATCATTTAATTCTGCCATTTTAGTGATAGACGGAGTTATTCTTGGCATCCATAGTGCAAGTTTGTTTATGACAAATTGTACATCATCCCCACCTGACCTAAACAGGCAGTCGTTTTGATCTGATCAATCTAAAATAAGCGTATGTTTAACTCCACGAAATACTTTATTATAGTCCCTGCAAAAGTCAAATATTGTACTTAGTGGCAGCATCATTGTAATTTGACGTGATACTGCTGCAAGTGTCTTTCTCCTAGTATAACCCTCATTGTAACGTATATTTTTTACGCTAATTGCGTTATTAATCAAACCTAACATTGCAGCACCGTCAGCATCCGCAGCTGGTGGTGCTATACCAAGATTATTGCAAGCAGCAGTAAGTGAGACTCTTGTAGCATTTGCATCAGCGGCTGCATCTGGTGCGGCTATATCAAAATTGGCAGCATTAGCGATAAGGAAATTTCTTACATTTGCGGCACTTGCGGCAGCATCAGCTCCAGCTGCAACTGCTGTTCTTAATATAAATTCATTTATCACAGGAATTATTACACCAGCTCCAGTATCTTTAAACCACATCATATTAGTTGCAGTCGATCTGGAGTAATCATCGGAAAACGAAATAATATTTAAGATTGTACTTGCAACTTGTAAGTGACCTGAAATATCTTCAACAGTTTGATTGGCCAGCTGATACTGAGCACCTTTAAACAAACACCAACCATCATTTATAAGAGCTACTTCTGTTCCAGATGCAATTGCGGCAGGTGCGGCAGGTGCTGTCATAATCTGGCCACGAACTTCTAACATTGCTTTATGAGGAAATAAAAATACGTCCTCGTCTCGAGTATCAAATGTTCTGACGCCAGCCTTATTAGGTTCGTTAGAATTTTCATCGAGATATTCAACATATTCAAATTCTGTTACTCTGTCGTCTGTGTCATAAATTTCTGCTAAATCGAGATAATTTTTTACAGACATTGTTTTATTTATTAGGTTATACAAAATTATTGCGGTGTTGTTACTTTAGATATTAATTTTTGTATAATTTGTTCTCCTCGTGGTGATAAAAGTTTTTTTGTCCTTGTTATCATTGCGCGTTGAGTTTCTTTTGTTGGTGCTATTTCTGAAATAGCTTGTTTGATTGTCGGTATACAGCTTTGCGGTGCGCCTTTTATTTTATCAGCTATTTTTTGTCCCACAGCAGTTCCAGCAGCAGATGCAGCTCCAGTTGCAAAAGCTTTTGACGCGTCAAGTGCAATTGGTGCAACTTTATGAGCTATTCCTGGAACATTTTCTATAATTTTAGCAAATATATTTCCCAAAAATCCTCCTACTATTTTTCTTCGATAAAATTTTTTTCTCTGTTTCATTATATCTGAGGCTGTATAATTTTATTGTCTTAGAAAATATGTTTACTATTGTTCTCGTAAGTGTAAATAATAAGTAACAATTTCATTGTTAAAATATAACTGTCTTCCAGACTGATCTGTCAATTGCATATTTATTTTTGTTAATTGATTTTCAACGTTTAAAGGATAATAAATAACTTGACGTGGATTAATTTGCATAAGAGATCCTGGCGGAACATCTGGTGAAAAACTGTATATCGTTTGTCCTTTAATACCTTTAGCTGAATAAGATCCAGATGCAATAGAGCAATTTACCAATATTGTGTTTACATCAGTTATATTGACTGGCAGTTGACCGTCATACGTTCTGGTTTCATTAGGAGGAGCAGCATAACTTTTATATTCGAATCCTATCAGTGGTGCGATGCTTTTTCGATAGGTAAAATCAACTGTTATACCAGGTTTTATTATTATTCTAGCTCGTAACGTATTATAATTTGGTGTAAGCTCAAAACTATCCTCGATAATACCACTTTTTGTTGTTAGTTCTTTTGTTGTTATTATTTCTTTTATTGTTTTATTTAGATCAGTTATGTTGTAGGCTCCTTGTGGAATTTTAATGAATTTCCGTGCGAAAAATTGTGGAGGACCTTGACTAGTATAAATAATTTCAAATTCATCATTTACTCCAGTTTTTACATTAGCCATAGAATTCCAACAAGTGCAGGAAATTAATCCAATTTCATATTGTTTTTCACGATCTAGTTCTATTGGCGGAATATATTTTCATAAAAATTTGCGCTATCTTTATCAGATTGACTAGAGTCTAGTAATAATGTTGCTGATGTTTATTATTATATTTTTATAAAATTAAATCGTCGCGATTAAATCGCCTTGATTTATATCAAATCACGGTGTAAAGTTTTGTATTCGTCAGATGTTAATCAATTTTCTGATCTCAAATTATCAAGTATGTCAATAATTTCATTGTCAATTTCAGCACCAACATTTCCAGCTTCTTTTGATGATATCAATAGCATTAATCTGCCAATCATTTCAGTAACTGATGAAAATATTCTAACTCCAGTTCCTTTTTTTTTTTTCTTCTTTATATTCTTTTACTCGACTTTTATCAAATACAAAAAATTTCCTTTTCAAATCCCACCCCTTACCAAAAGTTTTTGTTCTACTGTCTTGTGCTGTTTTTCCAACTACTAAAGCAATAATACCATATCTCATTCTATCATAAAGTATAAGCATATTTTCCTCTTCTATGATTGTGTTTAACTCATTTTTAGCAACATTACCGTCTCTTATTATTTCATTTAAATTATCAAGAAGTTTGTTAAATTCAGCATCATTCCATTTATTTATATTATTAAGATTTTTTATTTCATTTTTCTCTAAAAATTTATCATATTCATCCTTTGTTATCTCATTATTTGCTCGTTTTATATACCATCGTCTTTTATCTTCAACTTCCATAAACTTTACCGTCAACTCTCCCACTCTTTCTTGCTCTTTTTCAATATCCTCTAATTTTTCTGATAAATTTTTTAGAATATTTTTAATCTCCCATGTGGTTAAAGCTGCTAGTCTTTGTTCAAATTCTAGTGGATTATTAATTAGCCAATCTAGTGCAGCTTGTCTTGCAACCGGATCAGCTATATTTGCTACAAATGACTCAGCTAATCTTCTTTTTTCTTCTTCAGATCTAGCAATAATTCTTCCAGCAGCTGCTTCTTGTTCTTCTTTAACTAGTCCGAGTAAACCTTTTTCTTGTAATTTTTTAAGTTCTTCTTCTGATAATGGTTTAGTTTCAGGTTGTTTTCCAAGTAAAGCTTCAGTAATTGGTTTAAGAGCGGCTGCTGTTGTTTCTGCTGCAACCACTTGGCCACGTCGTGCTTGCTGTACTTGCTGCTTAAATTTTGCCTGAGATTGTGCAAGTTTTTTTAGATTTTCTATATGTTTTCTGTACTTTGCTTGTTTTTCCATTAATTATATACTATTTTGTATAAAAATTATTGTAGATATTTTTTAATACAACATCGAAACATTTTACTCGTATCATTTGTTAATTTATTAAACAAAAAAAAGTCATATTTATTTGCCGTTGCTTTATGATATAATTCAATAAATTTATCTTTTGTTACATCGCCACATTGCTCGTTCGCGATATTTCTAACGTCAACATTGTCAAGTCCTGGAAATAATATAAAACAACCAGTATTTCACCTAATAAATCTGTCAACATTATAAAAACCCTGGGCGAGATAAATAGAATTACATGTCTTATTTCGCGACAGTGAAAAATATGATCTTATTTTATTCATTTCCTCGTTGTTTAGCGGAATTTCCTCAAAAACAACTATCTTGTGTTCGGACGAATCAAGTTGATTAACTGGAACGAGTTCTTCTGGTTGTTTGATAATAAAAAAATCTTCGCCAGCCTCAAGATCATCACGACGTTTGTTATTATAATTGTTAAGTAGCTCGTACTTATCTTGATGTGGGTTAATCGTGTAAATATAAACGCGATCGTAGTTAAAATTATCTCCAAGAAGTAAATTCATAAGCAAGTTTGTTTTCCCCGATCCAGTTCTTCCAACGATAAGATAATGACAATCTGGAAGTTCATTGTTATGTTTATGTTTCACCAAACGTTCTGTATCAAAATTTAATATCGTCGATTTTGCCATTATTGTTATACAATTTTATGCTATATAAAAAAAAATTGTCAGACGATAAATAAATAATGAGCTATTATACAAAATTTGGAACATTAGTAGGAGATTCATCAGCTGAAAGTACAACAATAACAGACGGTAAGGTTGATTTATCAGGCTATCTAAAAAATTCCGGCGACACAATGACGGGAAACCTGTATATGTCAAATCAACGAGTACTAGATTTAGAAACAGATTATCCGCCAATAAATGTCGTTAATACACAAGCTGTTAGTTATGCACAACTGAAATTAGTCGACAATAATAAACTATCATTGACAGGAGGAACTTTAAGCGGTAACTTAGATATGTCAGGAAAAAAATTATAAATTTGGAGACCAGGTATCCACCAGCAAACTTAAATCAAACTCAAGCGGTAAGTTATTTGCAGTTAAAGTATGTTGATGATTACAAACTTGATAAAATAGGTGGGACAGTTACAGGTAACATCAATATGTCAGGAAAAAAAATTATCAATTTGGAGATTGTATATCCGCCAGAAAACTTAAATCAAACACAGGCTTTAAGTTATGCACAGCTAAAATCTGTTGATGATAATGAACTTGATAAAATAGGTGGGACATTTACAGGTAATATCAATATGTCAGGAAAAAAAATTAAAAATTTGGAGACTACGTATCCGCCAGAAAACTTAAATCAAACACAAGCTGTAAGTTATGCACAACTAAAATCTGTTGACGATAATAAGCTTAACAAAGCTGGCGATACAATGACAGGTGACCTGTCCATGTTAAATTCAAAAATAACTGGATTACCTGTAACCGCACCATCTGATAACACTGATGCTATTAGTTATGCTCAGTTAAAAGATGAACTTACCCCATATTTTAAGAAATCCGGTGGACCAATGTCAGGTAACATAAATATGAAAGCAAACAAGATAATGACGACTTACGTTCCAGTTAACCCTAACGATCTGACAAATAAAGCTTATGTTGACAGTCTGTCTAGTAGTGTAAAATGAACCAAAAATAATGTTGGGTATATTCCAATATTGTTTAAGGCAACTGACAATCGAGTTGGGTTTGAAGTAAACGCATCAGCATATTATCCTGAAAATTATCCTCATTACGCTTTCTCTGATAGACAAGAATGGACCACTAAAGGAGAAATTGAAAACTTTTGGATCAAAATTAAATGTCCCACTGCAGTTGCTATTTGGCAATTTCATTTGCGAGGCCGATTAAATCCTAGCGTTAGTCGAATTTATGATTGGAAATTAGAAGGATCAAATGATGATATTAATTGGACAATATTGTATAGCACAACAGACACGTATATTACGACAACACAATATTTTACGATTCTGACTGAAAACACTGTTAACAAGTATTTGTATTTTCGAGTTTATGTTTTTACTGCTGAACGTCCGTTTCCAGGACTGACAGCATTTCAAATATATACACTCGATGATCAAATTTAATCTAATGCTATAAAATAATGTCAGAACCACCAATTATAACCATTGTGAAAGAATTTTATGATAATATTCTTAACCCTAAAATAGATGTTGGAGCTGTTAATGACATAACAAAAATGTTACAAAGTTTGAAAAAACTTGGCATCGAATCATTAGACAATTCAACATTGCCAGAAAATTCTGCTAATTTTGTTCGCGTTATGCATATGCGAGGACCACAAATGAAAAACGCAATAGAAAACTTTGACATTATAAGCAGATACTGTCATTCCGATGATTGTCTAGAAGAACAAAAACAAGTTGAAATTATACTTAAAAAAATATTACTCGAGCTTGATTGGTATAACATGGATTTGATAATAAAATCAGACTTAACAAAAGCACGAGTTTATAGTGGAAGAACATTGGAAGAAAGACGAATATACGAAAATCATACTCGTCTTGACAAACTAGCGGAAACTAAGAAAATGAAAATAAAAAGAAACAAAAATGTATATGATAGTTTTTCAAAACGATATATTTTTAAACATCTTGGTATGTACTACAATGACAAAGAAACCTTGGTCAAAATCGTGACTATGACGTCAGACGCAGAGTTAATTGTTGAAGTGTACGCAAACGCAATTTTGCCAATGATACGTAAAAAAGACCCAGAATTTGATCCGATTATTGTTAACAAGTCTCTAAAGATAATCAAAACTTTAGACGATGAAATTAGTAATTTTAATGATGATGAGCGAGAAAAGTTTTTTGAATTAGTCGATCAAGCAAAGTTGGAAGTAAAGTCTGATTCTTATTACGATATAAGTGAAGAAGACGATGTTCCATTCCCATCATTACAATACTCTAGAGAATTGTCATTACGGAATTATTACAACGAAGTTAAAACCATACTCACAAAACCATATGAAAAATTCATGTTAAAAGTAGCTTCTGCTGTTGGTCTTCTCACAATTGACCTAGATAAGTTTAAGAAATTAATGCTAGCAAATTTCGTAGTCGCATATGCAATTATCAGACAACATCTTGTTATCAAAAATTTCACGTTAGATCAGTTGAGCTTAGTTTTAGGGTATATTGATGAAACAGAAATCGATTACAGTAATTTTGTGAATAAAACAGATTTGTATGAGAGTGAAGTAGGAAGTAGTTTTGATTCGTATGCTTGGTTAAGGAAACAATATGTACTAACAGATGAACGATATAAAAGTACTTCGTCAGATGTTTATGACAAATACAGAGAGTTTATAGCTGATCCTAAAAATAATAAATTCCGTGAGTTTCTTGATTCAATTGTTGGTGCTAGAACTTTTGTTTTTGTGTAAAAAAAATTGTATAATGAAAAAATATGTCATCGATTTCAATCACATTTCAGAAGAAATTCCAAAACAAGATGTTGACGCGCTAGTAAATATATTATAAATTTTATCATAAAAACCTCTGGTGTGTAAAAGAATGTTATAAATACTACCGTAGAATATTTCGAGTAATATCATATTTGCCATTGTTAATGACTAGCTCTGGTATAATCTCAAGTGGAGCATCATTAAACCAGTTTTTGTTAATAATATCTGGTGTCTGTGTTTCTCTTGCAACAGCGTGTAAAAAAATTGAGCCTCGTCTTGAGACTAAAACAAATGCTTGTAAAACAGCAAGCATCACCTATAAAAATTACTTGATCAAATACGATCTTATTTGCGTGGTATAAAATATGATATGGACGATTTAATAGGCGAGTTCCATATTATTGACAGTATGTTAACAGATATTCTACCAATGAGAGTCAGCAGATATGAAAAAGATTATCGTAAAATATGGATTACAACAGTAGATGTTTAATATTGTACAGCTTTAGAAATATCGTTATCAAATAAAATATCAACCATATTGTCAATAAATGTCATTACATCATCTGCCCAACCTACTATTCTCATATCATTTTTAGTCGCGAATAACCATATTGATCCATATTTTGGTGAGATATGATATCCAACTTTTTTAATACAATCGCTTATTATTTTAGGTTTTATATCAGTATAGCTTGAGGCTGATTTGATTGAATTAAATCTCTTACAAAATTTGTTTGTCAGATCGAACCCAACATGTCGGATTGAATGACAGAAGGACATTATATATAATATTTCATTTGTTTAATATGAAAAAATCTATTAGTCTAATAAGTATAGGGGCTGTAATAGTAGTAGATGTAATTGAGTTGTTCCTATCTCAGAGACCCCCCTACCCCGACAAAACAAATTTTGTCAGAAATATGAAAGTCATCATTTTAAGCTAGAAAAAGGATGCTGACAAAAATTTTAACGCATAACGTTTTCGGGGGTAGGGGGTCTCTGAGAATGGTACCTCAAATTGCATCTACTACTTATCTATATATATATATATATATATATATATA
>JAECUM010052318.1:0-13316 GCA_016617855.1 Megalonaias nervosa | reverse complement strand
ATATATATTTATATATATATATATTTATATATATATATATTTATATAACGAGAGAGAGAGAGAAAGAGAGAGATTCATTAACAACATGCTTTTTTAAGAAAAGTCAGTGATCATGTGATCTTGTCCATTTGTCTGCCCACACATGCAGCTTCTCCTATACCATTAAAGATGGAGACTTGAAGCTTCAGAATAGGTTGAAAAAGGTCACTTGATTTTTGCAGTACAGTTTTCCCCTCTAAAATGGCCATCCTGACTAGCATTCACCAGTTTTACATAACCACAATCCCTTGGCACAGACAAGTTTTTCCACCCCTTAATGCAGCCAGCTTATTAGAGCAAAACCTGTCAAATGTATACCTCATGAGAACTCTTGTGTCAAATTTATACCTCATGAGAACCCTTGTGTTAAATTTATACATCATGAGAACTCTTGTGTCAAATTTATACCTCATGAGAACTCTTGTGAATATTTATTTATTTATTTTTAAATATATGTTCCACAATTCTGATAAAGTGACTTTAAGCCATTCAAAGAGGTAATCTGTTTATCCATACACTTTGATGTTCGATTTTGTCACTTTGATAATTACTATTATTACACTTAGCTTTAGAATTTTGATCTATTCCCAGGGAATGGAACATGAGGGATACGTGAACACATTTGCAATGGGGGTGGAGCTAAAGATATTTGAGAAAAGTGTTTTGATATGTATAGGTGCTGATCATTCTAATTTTGGAGGAATTTTTTTCAGTTTTTAACCACAGATTATGCCATAATGATTACTTCCATAAGTCATATTCTCTAGGCATATCAAATTTTATATTGGCAACCCAGAGCTTGAACACTGCTGTCTATAACACTAATAATGTCTGATGATAATTATTTAGTGAAAGTGTACCTAAATGCTGGTATCACAAAAACCGTTTTTAAAGGAAAATTTCAAAACAGATGATAAGATTCTTCCGAAATGAAAACATAACATGTGCTACAAAATTCCAGACAGGATATGGAAGACAGCAATATTGCACAAATGCCAAGACTTTGGAGTTGTTTCTCAATGGACTTCAGCTTGTTTTTTTATTTTTATATTGTCATTCCTGTTTTGTCTTCAAATACATTACCCAATCGTAATACCTTAGGAGAAGTACTACTACTACCCCACAAATCCAGCCCTTCCAGGCTAAAAGAAGGATATCTGGATATGCAGAATTATAGGTTGTAAAGTAAATCTGTGGGGGTTGGTCTTGCTTTACATCTAGCAATGCATGCACAGTTTTCAGATCACATTTAAATAATAGAGTTCTGTATCTTCCATAAGTGTTAATTTCATATGATAGTTATGAACTGAGGTAAATTATTGATGTTGTTGACCAGCCTTGGTCTGCCAGGATTCAAAGTTATGCATCAGCAATGGTTCATTCATTTTTAATGATTAGGTTTAGAATTGTAAAGTAAATCTCTTTGTCGCTTTCTTGCTTTTTTTGATCCACTGTTTATATGCTAGAAGAGCATCTGTCATCTGTCATCTATCATCCATCTGCCCATAGGTTATTGCTACTCGATCTAAACTAATTGGAAGATTACCATGAAACTTTACACACATATTCATCCAATTTGGCTGCCACAGAAGCCATTTTCAAAAATCTTGTCACTACTCCTCCTGAACAGACGGTCATATCGATATGGGATTTTCACCAAAAGACTTCTCATGATGTCCTAAATGAGAATGATGCAAATCTGATACCTAATATGGCTACCACAGTGACCATCTTTAGAATCTTGCTGTTGCTACTCCTACTTAATGGATGGTCATATAAACATGGGGTTTTCACCAGAAGACTTTTTATTATGTCTACTTTGTCTTACAAGAAAAAGGTGACTCTTGTGCATCCAGTATGGTTGCCACAGAGACCGTCTAGTGAATCTTGTTATCAGTACACCTCCTGACGGGATGATTGGTAATCCAGAATGGAAAGTCTCATCAACATGGGTTTTTCAACAGAAGACTTAATGATAATGTTGTCTTGGTCCTAAATTAAACTGGTGCTGATCAGACATCCAATATGGTCACCATAGAAGTTGTCATGAAAATCTTTTTATATATATATATATATATTCCTCTTAAATGGAAGGCCATTTAGACATGAGGATTTTATCAGAAGAGTTCTTATGGTATCTAGTTGGTCCAAAGTGAAAATGATGCAAACTTACCATTATTATGGCCACCATCTTGAAAACAGTGTTATCCCTATTCCCTCAACATGGATGTCTATATCAACACTGGATTTTCACCAATAGATTTCTTATCATACCTGGTTGGTCCTAAATGAAAATGGTGACAGTTGTACATCTAATGTGGTTGCCATGTTGGCTGTCTTGAAAATCTCGTTGTCACTACTTCCCATGAATGGATGGTTATATTCATGTTTGGTTTTCATTCTAATGATATCTACTTGGTTTTAAATGAAAATGATGCCAATCTGAAATCCAATATGTCCACCAAAGCATCTAATGTGAAAATTTTGTTACGGTTGAAGAACATTAGAGACTGTTTCAGCACTCATTAGTTAAAAGAAAAAATGGTCTTGAATTTCTGGAAATTCTTTTTGCCCCATAGGTCACTGGTTCCTTCAAGGGACTCTTGTTGCATAATTTATGACCATTTCTCATTAAAGGAAATATAATGTACTCACTTTTTGTTCTTGTTATGAACTACAGGGTGCTATGACTGGTAAAACTTTATCATATTTTGTCATTTAATTTAAAAAATGCCTAATGAACACTCTCAGTAGTATCCCAAATGTCATCATTTAAGAAGTATCTGTCTGTAGGTAAGTAGTATTCACTTGGACCTATTGCCATTCTTTCTTACCATTATTAACTAATAATTATTCATATCTCAGTCCACATCTTTGTGTACAGATGAAAATTATTAATTTTAGCTCTACTTTTAAAAGACCAGAAGAGCTTATGGAAGGCCCCCTCTGTTATCTTACATCCATTGCCTGTCATCCATTTGTCCATTGGCACAGTTTATTATTACTAATCCTTGAAAATTACTTGAAGGATTGCCATGAAAGCTTACACACACATTCATAGCATGATAAAGTTGGCCCTCAATTAAAATGGTGCTGCTTGGAAATTCAATTTGGCCACCACACTTCTCCTGCTGAATGCACATCATGTTGGGTTTTCACTAAAAACTTCTTTTCAGGTCAAATTAGTCCTAAATGAAAATGGTGCCAATTTGACCTCTAATATGGCCACCATGGCAGACCTCTTTAAAATCTTGTTATAGTTACTCTTCCTAAATGGATGGTCATTTTAACATGGGATTTTTTTGAAGGGACTTGTAAATGGTACCAATCATACATCTAAAATGGTGGCCATGTCAGCTAATTTTAAAATTGTGTTCTTGCTCAAAAATATCAGAAGCACTGTCAGCACTCCACAGTTTAGAGAAATGGTACTATCTTGAATTCCAGGAAATTCTTTTCAATCAGTTGAGCATCTGTCCCTTTCAGGGGACTCTTGTTCCTGAATATCTTGTCCATAAAATTATTGTCTCTATCATCAGGATTGTGTATAGATGCACTCTGCTAGCAAAGTAGAAGTCTAGATCATGTAGATTGCATGTGAACCTCATTTGCTGATAAAGAACACTTTCATGATGTTTTAATAGTTTTTTTTACCAATAATGAGTTCTGGTGCATTTTTGCATTTTTCTGAAAATTTTGGGGGGTAAAACTCATATAATGTCAATCTGTCATCAAGTATACATACTGCTATTGGTGATAAACGTTAACCAGCTCTAGTGATATCATTACTTTCATTTTTGTAAACTCATGGCAGTTCATGAAGCTTGGCAGATATCATGTTGGGTGATCAGTTAAATAAATATAAAGTAAAGCCCTATAAGCCTCAGTTGTGACCATTAGATAGTAATGAATTAATTTTTCTGCCCACTATCTTAATATGGAGATTACTTGTCCTTCATCGTAACCTTGAAGATGCTTGTGACTCACTTTGTTTAGGGAATTGCTTGGTCATAAAGTTGTGGAGCATTTCAGCTGTTTTTGTTGCTGCTTATTGACAACACCTTCAGTTACCATATATACTCACATATAAGTCGAGTCAAACTGCAAATAACAAAGATCCTGAACTGCCATAGCAATGCACCTGCAGACCAGGGTATATGTTGTTTGTTCTGCTGATTACTCCTAACAAACTTTTAAGAAACTGTAGATAAATTCACTATGGTAATGCTGTAGCTGCTGACTTGAGCAGTAAGATTTCAATACTCTTTGCAAACTCTTTTGAAAAGGAGTTAAATAAGAAGTGGCATATCAGTAAGATTATTGCAGAAAACAGTATCTAGTAACTGTGTCATCTAGAGATTGTGGATGCAAGGATGAGATCATCTTGTGCATGATTAAAAACACATTTGTTATTAAAGAGAAATTCCATGTTGTGTTGTATTTAAAATATGTTGGACACATGTTTTATGTATCTCCACACACACAGACTTTTCTCTGATGTCGTATGGATGGTTTGTTTACAGTGGCTACATGTGCTATGCAGTTGAAACTTGTGATTACAGTACTTCCATGCCAAACTATTACTAGTTAAACATTCCTGATGATGAAGCTGACATAGGAACTGATGTTTTTAATTTTAGATAAAATAAAGCATGATTTATCTGTTTTTAAGCAACAGTTCCAGTAATGTCAAAATTGTATTTTTACTTCTATTTGGGTCAGAAATTGACACAAACTGATGTCCCCAGACACAAGAATTCAGCTGAATTAAGGCAGACATCACTTGAAGTTACATTTTTGATTTTACGAATATAATTCACTTCTAAAAAACATTCTTAGTTGTAGTGCATATGGCACTGCATTGACCACAAATCAAAATTGTCATGCAACTGTTCTTAGCAGGTAGCCTATTTGGCAAGCTTGAATGTATTTTTAGTACATTCTTCTCTTATTTCAGGTCGATCGAGTGATCCCTGTTGCAGGAAAGGAGCAGATGACAGAGTTTAATTACCAATTCCAGCAACAAGCCTCAAAGAATTTAAGCGATGGTCATTTGTGGTTCTCTGTTGTAGCCAGACCACCTCAGAGCCGCTTTACACGTGTTCAGCGTGTTTCCTGTTGCCTCTGTCTGCTATACTTGACCATGCTCGCGAATGCCATGTTCTACGAGAAAGGAGACTCCACAAGGGATGCTTTCACCTTTGGGCCATTTGCCCTCACCCCAGAACAGGTTTCCTGTTTATCTATTTGAAACTTAATGTATTTAATTATTATGATACTTACTTAACTGCAAACAGTATAGATCCTGTCTATTTAAATGAATCTTAATGTATTTAATTATGTATGATGCTTACTTAATTGCAAACAGTATAGATCCTTATCTGCTGGCATATGTGATGGTAGATTTGGGTCTACTATGTTCACAGTTAGGTGTGGGTTATACTTGAGTAAATATAATATGCTTGATAAATTCTCAGAGGTATAGATAAGCAGCCTGTTAGCACATTTTATCTAAACAAATTGATGAAAAAAATTTATAAAGTTTTAATAAATTCAGTAATTATGTAAAACATTTTAATTGTAAACATTCTGTCCAAATTTGTTGGCATAGTCATCCAGCCTTAAGCACAGTGCATGTTTTATGATGGCACTTTTGATAAACATAAACTGTGCTCTAAGGACAATTTCTGGATGTTCCATGCATGTTTGTAATGATGGTACTGGATAACAGGGGACATCACTCAAGTAGAACTAGAAACACTCAGAAGTAGTCTTGGTTTGACACATTCTAAAAGACATGATTAACTTCTTGGTGATTAAGACTCAGTCCTCTATTGTAGGTTTTTGCTTAGCATTGTTCACAAGACAATCCATCTCAGTGAGAGAAAAAGATACAAGTAGTTCCAATCCAAGGCGTAAATTACCCTCTTTATTTAAATTCTTATCTAAATTTCTGACTTTTTCATTTGAGACATAAATGTGATATCTGCTGTATCACAATAAAAGGCCTATCATCTCAAACTTAGAACTATGGTTAACTTGGGTTTAACTTTTATTCTTTTTTTAAATCCCTCTGCCATCTCAGGGATGTAAAATAGGTCCTGTGTATACTCCTGCGTATCACAAAAAGTGACTAATGGAGGAAGTCATGTTGCCCTGAGATGTCTGTGATGGTGGTCCATTTGAGAAGGCCTTAGACTTTTTAAAAGTGTGTGGTTTATATCATGAGTTTGTATATCTGTTTTAGGGATTTTACTCCTTTTTTTTACTTTTTCTTTTGTCAGCCATTTTTATTCGTAAACTTGCTCAACACTGTATAGCCATGATTGTGCTGATGTGCCATTAAACCTTATACACACATACATACATACATACATCCATCCATCCACACACACACACACACACACACACACACACACACATACATACATACATACATAGGAGCCACACTGGCTGAATGGTTAGCATGCCACACTCAAAATTAGTCATGTGTGAATTCAAATACCAGCCAATCAAGTTTGGGTGGGCAGCCATGTTGCCTCTGAACAAGAAACTTTAAAAATACATAACAGTCATTCATGTGCTGATGTGATGTGAAACACCAATCATTCAAATGATGTATCTTTAAAACTGAATGCTATTTGAAAACTGTACGCTTTGATCTTCATCACCAGCAGAGCAGGAGCCTTTTAGCTTATTATATTGCTATTTTTAATGAACAGTGTTGAGCCTGATCTTTTGGTGTATTTTACGATGAGTAAATTAGATATTTCTAAGTTCCAGACTATTTTAAGTGATTTTTTGGCAGTAAGAACACAAATCACCTTTATCACTGTCACAAATATATCACATTTCTGTTGAAACCAAGTTTCTGTAAGGTCTCTACAGTCTTCAGTACAAGAAATAACTGGTATCTATTTTCCAAATAATGGCCATATACCTTTCTTTTCAAAAATTGCAGGTTGTTTTCTTCTGTTTTTCTCTTTTGCTGTCTTCTTTATTCTGGAAAATCTTTGAATACATTTATTTTTGGTGTATGTCAGTTTACATGGTTTTGTAAAATATGACACTTTCATCTATTTAAATTTTTAGACTGGGAAGAAATTCGATTGTCTCCACAAAATGGATAATTGGTTGCTACGTTTTTAATTCATGGTTTGTTACAACCATATAATGCACAATAAAACTAGAAGTCACAGTTAATCATTTGTTGCAGTTGTGAAAACTTCAGTTGAATTTTCAATTTGATCTTTGTTCTAAATGTTCCTGTTTTGTAAATGTATATAAACAATTATTGAATCAATTAAGTTGCCTGGATCACTTCAAAAAACACTTTGTTGTTTTTAAAATGATAAAGAAAAGAACTTTCTGAGCTTTTTTTACTTCTGATGACTTACCTTGCACAGCAAATAGTAAGAAACTTGTCAGTTACATTTTTTCAAAGATCTTCATTATTTATATTATATTTTATCATAGAAGGCAATAAAAATTTAATTCAGTCCTCCACAACCCAGGAGCAATAGGCATTTTTCACAAGATTTAAAAAATGAATCATGAGGTTGTTTGTTTTTCTTAAATATTTATAATAAACATTTAGTATAGTATATATTGCATTTTATCAGCTGTGTTTTTCCAACCCACAGATATTTATTGGTGTGGCATCCAATTTAATCATCTTCCCAGTCAGCTTTCTGATCATCACCATTTTCCGGAAGGCCCGTCCACGTAGAAAGAGACCTTCAAGAGTGGGAGAGGCCATCAGAAACAGACCGATTCGCACAACATCTATGACTGATGTACATCCACAGATGAAAAGCTCATTGGACTTTAATCGTGGGGAATCTTCACTGCTGAAACGTCCTGACACATCCATGGCCCGTCCAGACACATCACTCTCAACAGTGTCCCAGGTGCCATCTGTGCATGGGAAGAAAAAAAAGTTTGAATTGCCATGGTACTTCAACATTATTGCCTGGATCCTTCTGTGGGTGTCAGTACTTGTGTCGGCAGCATTTGTTCTCTTCTATGGCATAATGTTCCAGGATCTGAAGTGCAAAAAGTGGATCACATCCATGCTCATCTCCTTTTTCACTTCTGTCTTTATAACCCAGCCAATCAAGGTATGTACATGCACCAAAGAGCTGTATTGGTGGATTTCTGAATTTCCTAATTTAATTATTGTTCTTTTCATAGTCATTTGAGCATTGATAACAGATCCAAGACCACAAGTTAGTAGGTATACTTCACATAAGATACAAGTAGCAATTGCTGATCCTCAAGAGCAATTAACATATTTGTCTCCTCCTTTTCTTGAAATAACATTGCATAATCTATAACACAAGGTCACGGTACAAATTTTCATATTAGTCAACATCATCTTTCCTTAGTCATAGTGATCTGGAATGTCCATCATTATTTCTCTTTCTTTTTCAAAACCTCAGTTATATTTAAGGGTGATAATATTCAGTATTACAATGAAGCCTTTGGTTTCTAGATGTTGCACCAGCGAATGAGATGGGAATCTCAAAGCATTTCAAAATGGTGGATATATACCATGGCTTCTTCTCTAGTTAGTAACTAAATTCCTTCCAATACTAGGTGTTCCTGTTTGCCATTGTTTTGTCGCTGATTGTCAAAAATCCAGGAGGCAGTGATGAGGAAGAGGAGGATGAAGAAGAGGAATGCCATATTGCAAAGGATGAGGAACTTCTGCATCAAGATGATGGTATGTATTTCTACTACTGTGGTTGAGTTAGGAAATATAGTAACATGACATGGTTCAGATCTCTGTAAATCTAACACACCTCTTATTGGTCATCATTGAAATTTACAATGATGTAATCAACAGAAAATGTCAGAAAATTTATTCTATTGTAATTGTTTTTGTGTAATTCTTCATTTTCACTTTTTTCAAAATTTTACTTGACACCATATAGCCACTATTGTGCATTAAATGTTACTATATATGTACATATGTAATTTATTTATAATGATTGTTGTGACGTATTACCGCTTAGAATAGTATTTAAATGCATTCAAATACAAGCAGCACAATTTCATGTAAAGGTGTTAAAGTACATTAGGAGTAAAACACCATCTTGCAAATTCAGCCCCATCAAGCTAAAAAGAATTGCAGTACATCTTTTGGCTTTGTTTTAACAACAGAAGTGCTTAAAGGTCATCTGCTTGCCAAACTCTAAGAATAGAGTGGTCTCCCCATGGATAGAGGAATTGGTGCCAAATCCCATGAGTCATTAGTACTACTTTCACTCATGCTTGGAAGCACACTCTTTCACAAAGCCATGTAAATACTGAATTTAACTGAGCTTTCATCACTTGACTGATTTGTTTGAGTTTTCTCATGACAAGGAAGTACACTCCAGCTACTTGTCTGACAACTTCCTTTTTGTCTGAAACTCTGAAGGCAGAGCCAGTCCAGAAGAAAACTTTTGTGATGCAAGCCATCACAAACCTCTTGCACAATGCCAGCCCTGGAGTTGCCCTCTTCACTGCAAAGAGAACAGATCTCTTTGGTACTATCTTTTAAGCCAATATGAACTTTTTATAGTGACCAATCTGGACCAATAGTGAATATACTGGCAACACAGGCATAACCTGATACTGGCAGCAATTATCTTTCCCAGGATAGTCAGTTCTGGATTTTGGCACCAGACACCATATGTCTATGGACCACACAAGCTCTGCAACAGCCTTGACCTATGCTTTCAATTTAAGGACAGGGCATGGCGATCTATTTTCCTGTTATAGCCAGTCCCAGCATCTTGATGTAGATATCACCTGACATCCATTTATGCCCATTCCAGCCTCAGTTCTGACATGTTTAGTCAAGAAAGACCATCCATTATTCAAACAAAAAACCTGTCTTGTTAAGCCTTCTATATCAAAATTGATGCTTTCACTAAAAAACTTCTTATGATGTCTGGCTTGTCCAAATTGAAATGGTGCCAATCTGATATCCAATATGGCCACCATGGCAGTCATCTTAAAAATCTTATTATCATTTTTTTTCCAAAATGGAAAGTCATATCAATATGGGGTTTCCACCATCTTATAATATATTGTTCATCCTAAATGAAAATGTTGCCAATCTGATATTCAGTAATGTCCACCACAACAGCTAATTTGAAAATCTTGTTATCAATGAAGAATATCAGAGATGGTTTCAAAGCTCAGCAGTTAAAGAAATGTCTTTTCTTGAATTCCTTGGAAAAAAATTTGTTTTATGGGCCAGTTCTCCCTGCTGTTACATCCCTGGAATAGCAGACACATCTGTTCCAAATGTAACTGATGATTAATAGGATTTAGCATGAATCCCTCAGTGCAAGGGAGACTACTGTAATCTAACACCTTTGTAAGCAGATTACTTTCTTGTTCTTCTGTTGCAAAAAGAAACTCAAAAATGTATTGGATGTCTTTGTTACCTTGGTAGGGCTGAATTGCAAGATAGTGGATGAACTAATGTATTATGGTCAGGTAAGTATTATCAGTGCAATGTGCTTTACTTAAAAATTTGTGTGTGCAAAATTGTGTTCTTTATGAATAGTTTAACATCAAACTCTCCACAGTAAAGTCCATGGCGTGCAGCTTAAAACTTTGACAGCTTGGTGATTACATGACTAACAAGGGCAGTTCCAGTAGTTTTCTATGGGGGTGAGGGGGTGATATTTGGAGATATTTTGTTTCACTTTAAAATGACCAGCTTAATGTTCTTCACTAAAAGGTTTTGTATTTTAACTGGGTAAGTAAGAGGAGGTGAAACCATGTGAACCCCCCTCATGGATCTGCCACTTACTAGCTCAGACAATGATGCCACCAATGTCACAGTTTTGGCTACTTATGATCCATGCATGTCACCTTATTGCCTGTCATTTTACCCAAATATGCATAGAAAGCAAAGTTTACTTGGCCTTTTCCTGAATTAATGTCTTAAATAAAAACATCATTTTGATCATTGGTGATCATTTTTATATTATCCGTACAGTATCAACTCTTGTAGTTTTTATGTTCTATGAGCTATGTTAATTATTGTATTGTTATTGTTTTTGATCAATTCAGGGATGTATGTTTGAATCTGTGACATTCCCACCAAAAATTCACACATGAAACTTCAAGAATGAAGTAAAATTGTATGCATTGTAGCTGAGTCAGGTGGAAATTGTTAATCATTGGAGTTTTATCAACAGAGTACTACTGAAGGTAAACAGTTTTATGTTTCATCCTGTACATGTAGGAAGAAAGGTTTTATACTTCAACATATGTCACCCATTTTCCTTAGTATACTATTTTTGAGGTTTCTGTCCTTTGTGAAAACAGTCATAACACAACTTTACTGAATCACACTAAGAAAAATGTTAATATTTTTGATAAAGTTCAGGGAGTATTTCTTTTGTTTTTCTAAATGATTTGGCTGAAAGGTTCAGTAAAATGACTAACAGGTTTGAACATTTTGACATCTCTACATTTATTTCCCCCCCCATCTTCCCACCACTTCACACTATTTTGTTGGGTGAGGGAAGTCACTTCACGCTAAAATTTTAGTACAGCATGGACCTTGCTGTTTCTTTACAAAAGTTTCCAAGATATGTTGGTCTACATTTGTTTTCAGATGTGCTTGTGTCATATGTGTTACAACAGAGATATCAGCTCGGGGTAGATCAGGAGATTTGCAAAATTTGGTCAGGAGTTTTGACTTCAGTAGCATTTTCATTGACCAGATTGTTAGCTTGCAAATCGAAAAAAATGACAACCACTGACTAAATTTCCTTTTCCTGTATAAAAAATATGCACATTGATGCATCAGATCAGTTCTTTCATAGAAACCTGTTGCCTTTCATACTATCCTGGTACACAAGCATTTTGTAGCATTTCATAGTAGATCATTGTCTGGATTATATTTGTGGCAGTCCTCACTATTGTTGGTCTCAACACTTAGGAGATGATGTGTCATTCCTGGATACAGGTTTTCTCTGGAATCAGCCTGAAATTACCTCAGAATAGAAAATGTCCTAATTGTTTCCTGCCGGTTGGTAGATTTAACTTGCTGACTGCCTGCCAGCACTGCTCAAGATTGGTGCTATCTGGGTCTAATTTGGGAAGTTCTTCTTAAAATTGATTTTACAGGAATGGCAGAATACATATTCATGTCCCTTTGAATTTGATTCCAACTATTGAAATTCCTGTTTCCATCCATGTTGAATTTCATCTGATAGTTTGAGCTGTTATATGCCATTTGAGATCTTTAGTAATAACTGAGCCAACCATAATCCATTAATTCTTTAATCCTGTTAGAATTACTTCTGATCACACACAGTATAATCCATCTTGATGACTTTAAATATTGAGACCAAACCAACCTTGCCAAAAAAATTCAACTAATGTCAGTTGTTATTTACTGATTGAGCTCTTTAGTAATCCAGTGATAATCCATTAATGTCTTTAATCCTTTCTGAATTACTACTAATCACACATAGTGTAATCCAAATCATTACTTTTAGGTTATTGTCAAATTAGCAATTTAGGTGTAAAGCTCACATAGGGCAGTGCACAGTCATATGGTCACAGGAAGTCTTTACCATAAATAGACTGCATTGGAAGCATGGTGTGTTAAAAAAGAAAAATGTTGATTCCTGAAGTTTTAAAATGATAATTTTGAGTATGTGAGAGCTTTCAGTGATTGACAGGAGAGATGAAAGACACCTCTCATCTTGAGAGGAAAACCTGCTGGCATGGAGGTTCACATGTATGTTATGTATGTAAGTTCATTAGCCAAGGGCCACATCACTGAAACCTTTTCATACAGTGAAAGAAGCTCATATAAAAGGTAGCCAGTTGAAATGTTGGAAACAAGAAGTAAATGATATAACAATCAACTTTCATCAAAACTGGGTGGCTGTAAAGATAAAAAATTGCATTAATTATCATACAAATTTTGGGTGTCATTGTGGGCCACAGGAGATAACTCCATGGGTTGCATGTGGCCCACAGGCTGCATGGTTGAGGCCATTGATCTAGGTGGTCATAGCTTAAGAAAGAAAACACAGGATATGTATTTTTTCATTTATCATAGTTTTGTGGATCTTGGTATTCTCAAAATATGTTGGGCAAATAAGAAGAGCCCCTCTCATTTGCAATACAGTCTTTAAGACATGGACACATAGTACTACTAACAAATGATGACACACTGATCTGTGTGTGTGTGTGTGTGTGTGAGAGAGAGAGAGAGAGAGAGAGAGAGAGAGAGAGAGAGAGAGAGAGAG
>JAECUM010052315.1:0-22444 GCA_016617855.1 Megalonaias nervosa | reverse complement strand
TTTTTCAACATACAGTACTATTAAATATCTTTCATCTTACATTTATGTTACACATAGGACTATTTCTTTGGCTCTTACAAACTGCAATATAGGTCGATCAATTAATTTTTAATTTTAGTCAGTTTAATGTGCTGTCGAACCAATATAACTGAATTTTTAAATATTCAGGTGTGTGGCCATGAGATCTCGCACAACAAACATTGGGGTTTACTCTTGTCAATAAATAGATTGTATTTCTTTTTAATAACTCACGTATACTTATTCTCTTGTAGCATCTGAAATAGCTCTTTATTGAAAGCTTAGATAGCTCAAGGAGGAACAATATCAAGACACTATCAAACATCATTTGAAAAGGAGAATGGTAATGAAAAATAAATGTTGTTTCTATCAATATCCTAACGATAGGTAGATGTCTGAAGTGGTTTTTACTGGTTGGTATTCATATTTGTGGAATTAATTAAAATTGCTATAGTACGAGAATAACTATACTCCCGAATCCAATAATTTCATGCAACGCTCCCTGGTTTACATTAATGCAAAATACGAAATAGTGCCAAAAAGGAGTTGGAAAAATACCCTTCCTATGTTTCATAGCGCGCCATTTGAAAAATACAATTAGTATCAATAAAGTGAGAGTATTCAACATTAATAACAGAAATACTTCATCAGTTCCTTCAGAACTCTTGTGCAGTTTATAATGCACTGGTTCATTTTAGGCAAGAAACACTGAATCGATGATTTTCTGCATTGATTTGCTTTCAGATAAATGCTTGTAAAGACAAACCGGCACAGTGAATTCGTCAGCGGTAGTTATAAATCTCGCTTAATCAAACTTTATTTAATAAAAATACTTGGCAGCGGTGGGATTCGAACCCACGCCCCCGAAGAGACTGGTGCCTTAAAGCAGCGCCTTTTTAAGCAAAACTGTGCCAAAATTTATTCAGAATAGAACCTGCATCCAAAGACACCGCCCACCCCCCTTCTTTGCCAGCAAAACTGATTTATTAAGACAATGAGGTAATCTAATTCATTAATTCATTTTCTGATTCTAATATATTTTATATCAACACAATAAATAAATAAACATGAAACATTCACATAAACTCAATTATACTTTATAATTACTAAAGAAAAATAGAAAAATAGATATTTCCCTTGTGGTGATTTCCTTTTGGTCATATCTTTAAGTTTCGTTGTTGTTGCTATAGGGTATAACACCATTTTTCAGCACAAGATAGGCTATACATGGCGGCCAGTATAAAAGGTGGAGGAAGAACCCGGGAAAACCCCGGAAAGAACCATCGACCCACGAGAAGCTACTGTCAAGCTTTCTCACATAGCCACATTGGCCGAGCCCGAGACTCGAACCCACGCAGACAGAAGTGAGATGGCAGTGATCCGTAACGGCGAGCGCGTTCTTCTTTTATTTTTCTTTAAAAAACCTGTCTATACAATATATAAATTAAAAATTTATTTTCACTATGTACATAGTATTTTGCCGTGCTATATTACAAAACATTAATTCTACAAAGTGATGAACAATTTCTCGTTTTCCATTCTCATCAACTGATTATCTTGTACAAAATATTTTGTAATCAAAGCCTGATCATAGTTTTAGTAATGTTGATACGCATATAATATGTATCTCCTTGTCAAATATTGAAACAATCTTTCGATGTCTATTGTTTTCCCTGATAACGACATGCTGTTGCGTCTTATGTAAATACACAATCGAGCAATGCTCAAAATGTAGTTCAAAAAATAGCTGTTTACTGATGTTTCTTTGTTATATCCTATCATGAGCATTTGTTCAAAGGAAGTGTTATTAAGAACATCAACTCTACAATTTTTTTAAAAAATCTCAACTATATATACAATATAATTCTTAAAAGAGCTTAATTCACGACGTTTCAAAAACATGTGAAATAAATGTTCTGTTTCTAACTGACACACTGGACATGAGTCATTATCAATTTTGCCATAGTATTTCAGTCTCTCTTTTGTAAATATTCTATTGTGCATTAATCTGTAATCCAAATCTACACAATCTGGGGTCTTGAAAGGCAAGTGTATTAAATTCCAATGGTTAAGCTTTTCCAATCTAAATATCTTACTCCAAAAGGAAACAGAAATTGGTTCTTGAAAAATGAAAGTACATAGAAGCCTGTAAAAAATTTGTGTTGTACATGAACAGAGTTCATACAATTTGTTATCAACCTTATGATACATATTGTTTCTCTCATTGGTTACAGTGGGTTTTGACTTTGTCGTAACAATATCTCTCCAGCCTAATGGTATACTTTCTATTATGCAATTATAGTCTTTTTTTATTTTTTCGTATTTGATCTCACTATTTGATTCATGTATCATTTCTTGAATAGATCTATAAGGTAAAAATCCAGGTACAAATTCATATGTAATGTCCTGAACACGAACAATTCCTGCTTCTATAAATTCTGCGAAAAACAACGTTTTACCAGTACATGTAATATTAGGATTTAAAATGAGAGGTTGTTCAAATACATTCCTCACATCAACATTATGTTGATATTATTTCTAAGTTTTTCCCATGCATGAAACATTTCTCTGCGAAATATAGGGAGGGTATTCAATTGTTGCTTATTTAAGGACATGAGAAACAAATCTTTGGTCAACTTTATGTTCAGAACAGTAAATAAAAAGTAATCAAAGGTAGTTTTCCACATAGCATGGCAATTCACATCGAAGTATCTTTTTAAAACTTTTAGTCTGAATGCATACATTTTCATCTTTATATCAGTTAACTGTAGTCCGCCGTTTCGCTTATCACCAATTAGTGTATAATAGTTGACCAAATGGGACTTTCCTGACCATATAAATCTGAGAAATAATTGCTTCAATTCATCAACAATCATATCAGGAGAGGCTGAACTGACACTATGTACCATACTCTAGAAACTAATCAGGTATTTATTACTGTTACTCTTCTTTGTGTTGTCAGATGTCTCTGTGTCCACAGTTGCAATAAGTTTTTAAGTTTTGACAATCTATCATTCCAGTTAAGCTGCTCACATAACTTTGCACATTTTCCAACATAAGCCCCTAAACTTAAGATGACTTGATCACAAATTTGAATTTGTAATTGTTGGCAGTATTCATCAGATAGTCTACCAGATCCAATACATAAAATTTCTGTTTTTTCCTTGTTCACTTTTGCACCAGATCCTTTACAATACAAGTCAAGCACATTGAAAGATTGATCAATGGATTCTGTGTCCAATAATGTCAAGGTTCTATCATTCGCATGTTGAAAGACTTTACTTGTAGTACTAGACTGTGGGAGTGGAATACCTTTGATATAAGGATTTGCTTTGATAGCGAGCCCTAAGGGTTCTGCTGCTAATACATATAACCTTGTCTGACTGAATTTTTAATTAAAAAGGGTTTCGTTAAGTGCCCATTGCATTTAACACTGCTTTTAATTTCACTGTAAAATATTTTTATCCACTGAATAAAATTATCACCAAATCCGAACTTTCGTAATACAGACATCAGATATGAGTGGCTAACTATGTCAAACGCTTTTTCTTGATCAATTTTTAAGATATATCCCTCAAGATTGTCTCTCTCAACCATATCTATAATATCGCTTACAGTGACTATAGTATCAGCGATATCTCTCCCAACTATACAACATGTCTGAGTTAGAGATATAATTTTAGGTAATACCAGTTTTAAACGTGTAGACAAAATCCTTGCCAAAATTTTATAATCTACATTAAATAAACTTATAGGGCGCCAATTTTTCAACCTTCTATTATCTCCCTTGTTTTTATAAATAAGCGATATAACCCCAAATCTCATTGATCTCGACATAATGTTGTCATTCTTAACACTCTGAAAAATGTGCAACAGAATATCATATATACAATCATAAAATGTACAATACCACTCTACTGTCAATCCCTCCGGGACGGGGCTTTCTTTTAGCCATCCCTTTTATAGCTGTATGTATTTCATCAACTGTTATTATGGCATCACACATATCTTTATCCTCAGCAGGTACAGAACAATTTACAAAATTTAAAAGTGAATCTGTACAATTTTCATCAATAGTTACCGAAGAATATAAATGACTTTAAAACTTACGTATTTCGTCTAGGATTTCATTTGTATTTGAAATAATTACATTGTCATCGTCAATCAATTCATTGATTACATTTTTCTTGTGTCGATATTGTTTCAAGATTTAGAAAGTAATTAGTATTTCTATCGCTTTCAAATCGCCCATTTCGCCTTAGATCTCAATATAGCACCCCGACAAAATTCAGTTTCATAGTCACTTAACTGATGTTTTAGCTCTTCATATTTGTTAATGTTATATGGTTCGTTATTGGCAACTTTTTCTGAAAATGATTTCAATTTATTTTGCAATCTAAAATATTCTTGTAACTTTGCCTTATTTCTTCTTGTACAGTATACTTGCGAGAATTTTTTAATTTTGTATTTTACATTATCCCACCAAATGAGTGGTTCCCTGAAATACATTTCTTCGTTTTTTCCCTCGGCAAGAATTGATTTCACTCTCTGTACATATTCTTCCTGACAAAGAACATTGTTATTTAGTATCCATAATCCAGGCCCCGTTTCTACTTTGCACGTATTTAGTTTAAGGTACACGAAAGAATGATCACTAAAGGATGTATATGTATAGTAAATGTTTTGCACACTAGAATGCAGTTTCGAGGAAATCAAAAAATAATCTATCTTACTCTGCTTCATTTCTCCAAGTACAACTTGTTTTCTTGAGAATATACGAGTGCCAGGATTTCGTGATCTCCATAGATCGGAAATATTCCTATCATAGATAATTTTATAAAGCTCTCGAACAGCTGCATCATCAATATGTAGGGTTTTGTTATGTCGATCAATTCCAGCTAAAGCTGTATTGAAATCAACAGCCAAGATAGTGCTATCGCTAGTATTTTGATGCAAATATGTGTTTAATCTCATGAAAAAGTTATACCTTTCTCGCACAACATTTGGAGCATAAATATTGATTAAATCAATTACTCTATCATCAATATCTATTTTAAGATGTAAAATTCTACCCTTTTCAAACATTTCGTGTGTCACCTGATTTTTCAGTTCTCTCACTACTAAAACAGCAACACCAGCCCTCCTATTATCTACATTACTATAAAATATGTCACCATTCCAAATCTCATTTTCTCTAATACTTTCAGCAAACTCATCATCCCAAAAGGTTTCTTGCAATAATAAAATATGGCCTCTTTTCTCTTTAAATATTTCTAAAACAGCAGCAGAAGGGTGAACAGACCATTTTGCTTGAGACATTATTTATGAAAAAATAAGCCTTCCTACGGAAAGGAAATCATAAGGTCAGCGACGTTAAACCACAACCTCTAACTAGATTATCTCGTTACTTTATCTCTGACGCGCGTCTTTATTTTTAGGAATTTTTCGTTTACGCGTTGGTCACTCAATGTTGGTCGTTCACCCCCTCTGCTGCTGTAATTAACCAAAGATTTTATCCAGACCTATACGATATCTAGATCTTGGGTCATGTGAATTTATTGTTATAAATCCGAACGGACAAGCTTGTGCTTTTGAAAAGAAGTTTCTAAACTTAATCATGTCCATGTCCCCTGAACACCAAGTATAATAAATATTTTGCAAAGTATAATTATCTACTCCATTAAACACAATTAAGATATTGCAATTATCTCTGATCACTTTTGGAATTTGTGTGTATTTCTGAGTTAAATAAATCACATCTGTATTTTTGTGGCGGCCTCGCGAAAATATCCGAGCTGGATTTGATTGTTTATCCAGCATTACATCATCGTATCCTACGAGATTATTGATACATCCATCAAGATCATCTATGGATGGAGCTTCATCGATATCGGTAATAAAATCAATAACATCATTATCTTTATCAGGACACGTCAGCGACTTTGCATTTTCATTAAAATCTTTAAGTACTTCGTAACATCGTTGATCATCTACAGATGGTGCTACTAAATATAATTTATCCCACTTGAGCCATCGCATTATCAGATTAAGTAATAATTGCGTTTTACCAGACCCAGATGGGCCAAGTATAATTGCTCTGATGGAATTTGGTAGCGCTGGATGATGTTTGACTGGCTCTTGTTTTGTGTCGCTGAGAAGTCAATTATATCCATATAATAATAATATGGATTTATATTGCGTTCGATGTAGAGCGCATACGTCCACCACTGGATTAACGACAATAATAACAAAAAATAACAGGCGCGCACTTACAGGCAGGTGTGTGAAATGTGGTACAAAAAAATATAAATTTATTTCATTAAAGACAGGTGGAGATATCGCTGCTTCGTTAGGTAAATTACCAGGAGCTCCATGGGCAAAGTATCCTGGTGAAAACGCATTTACCCGGATATAATTATTGTGGTCCTGGAACTCGTCTCGATATCCGACTCGATAACCAAGACCAACCAAAACCTGGAGAGTATCCAATAAATGCAGTTGATCAAGCGTGTCACATTCATGATGTCGCGTATAAAAGTAAGGACCTACAACAACGACATCTCGCCGATATAAAATTAATTCATGCCATAAATAATGTAAAAGATAAATCATTTTGAGAACGATTAGCTGCTTTTCTGATAAAAGCTGGTATGAAAGGTAAAATAATGTTAGGGGCTGGTAATTAATCAACTGATTATTATCATAATAATGGAATCTGTTTATTATAGTCCAAGAGGATACTGAAGAGGTAAAGCAGCGATTAGTAAACTTGCTGAAGCAGCAAAAGTCTCACGTGATGTCGCTGCAGCGTGGTTAGCACGACAGTCAATATGGCAAATCTATCTACGTCCACCTAAAAAAATTCAGTATGCACATTTTGATGTCAGTACCCCTAATGAAGTTCATCAAGCAGATATTTTATTTTTACCACACGATACCATTAAAACTGGCAGACGTCAATACACATACAGATACGCGTTAACCGTCGTTGACGTTGCGAATAGATATAAAGAAGCAGAACCACTATCAGCTAAAACAGCGACTGAAGTTGCATCTGCGTTTGAACGCATTTATCAACGAGGACCCTTGCGATGGCCACAACTGCTACAGGTTGATCCTGGCAAAGAATTTCTTGGTGCAGTATCATCGTTGATGAAGAGACATAACGTTAAAATCAGAAGAGGACACACTGAAATTCATCGTGATCAGGCAATCGTTGAACGATTTAATCGAACACTTGCTGAACGGTTATTTGGATACCAATACGCGAGGGAAATATCCGCTGACTTTAAGTCCACGGAGAGATCTCGTGAATGGGTTGCAAGGTTACCGAGTGTGATAGCTGCGTTAAACAACGAAGTGACTCGTGCAACTTCTATGAAACCTTCTAATGCGATCACAAAAAAATATACCAATACAACATAAATCTTCCTCTCAACCAGTACTAGGTAATGTTACCGTAAGATATTTATGTGAACCTGGTGAACTTGAAGGAGGTAGAAAAAGAGCAACTGATCCTATCTGGAGTGTGAGCACACACAAAATTTCTAGCGTGGTAAGGTCTACAGGTAGACTCGCAATCTACAGATTAGATTCAACTGCTCCTCAGCGTGGATTTGTACGCGAACAATTACAAATAATTCCTACGGATACACAATTACCACCGCGTTCACTTTTATAAACTTGTACAGCGTCCAGCGCCTCGACGTCGATTACATTCGAGACAGGTCAGCATCACATTTTCGCGTGTGTGACCAAGACTACTATTAATTCTATCAACGGTAAATTGTCTTGGATTATTACTCGAGTACTGCCATAGCATATTACAGTTACAACTTGCACAATGATTATTCTGTTGTGCTTTTAGTTTTATAATAAATTCAGCATCCATATCAAAGTCGCGATTATTTTTTTTTTGTCACATTGCTTATAACTCGCTAATTTTTTATTGACATCGACAAAATTGTCAGGAATTTCCTCGGTTATTACGCAATCCATGATAACCCGGCCCAGTTGAGATATTTTTCTGACTCCAGACACCGCAAGATAAATTAAATTTGACCACTCAATACGATCATCGACAATCCAAATACTTGTATCGGTAATAGTTAATCCCTGTGACGAGTGAATCGTTATAGCGTATCCTAACGTCCACGGCGATTTATCCATACTTAACGCGCTCTCAACAACATCAATAACAATTAAAACAATATCATTTAACACAAGATTTTGTATTCCACCACCAGGAATCTCAACATCAACATTCTGTCGTCGAGTATCTGCTGGGCGATAACACAAAGGTACAGGTAGATTTGAAAATTTTTCTTTATGTAATGTAAATAATTGTTGTTGAAGTGTATCGCAAACTATTTTTCTACTTGCAACTATCAAATCAGCAGGTCTCCATAAAGTCCAAAAATCATTCATAGAAGTTTCTGGAATTACTTTACGCATTATCTCACACTGTATTTTATCTGGCTGTAATCTTATTAACTTTTTAAACTCTTTTAGTGATTTATCAATAGCTCTATGGTCATCAGTTATTTCTTCGTAATAATCTACAAATGTTTTCAGCCACTCATGTGGAGACGATCCAATGAAAGGTGGTGGTTGACCATGATCGCCACACATTATCACAGCAGTATTCTTCAATAACAGCCAATCAAGAAATATTTTTAATACCTCTAGCGACACCGTGCATATCTCGTCCCAGATAATAATTTTAGGAATGTATTTCTCACCCATCCGCGATGGAGTCCATGCGTCTCCGCACCATCTAAAGAAACTATGATATGTACACGATTTTACTCCTCGTTCTTTTATTTCCCTGGCGAGTTTATGTGTCGGTGTCAAAACAATCATATCAGAACATTTATTAAATAATTCAATCGCGCGTGTTGTTTTACCTGAACCACCACACCCATTAAGATAAACGGTTTTATGTCTAGCTACGGGATCATATACATATGGTGCCGATGACATCCCTGGTATTTGATTATTCTTGTAATATGTTTTCGCAATTTCAACATCGGCAGATTCAGAATAACTAATTCTATCCTCATGTTTTATTCTCCATTCGCCCCATGATGCATGATCGTTAATACGCAATTGTTTTAACGAATCCGCATATTTTTTATTTATATAAAATGAATCTGTCGCGACTCTGACTGCATAACGAGGAAATCTGTTTATCATAGATAATAGATTTATCGAAACATACGCTAGCATCGAAGATCTTAAATGAGTAAACTGCGGTGACTCGCCATCAGTACAGCCCACAATTGTACCTAATTTAGTTCCGTCTGATAAATAAGCATTACTTCGACTTACAAACGTGTTTTTCTCCGTTGTATCAGCGATTATAAAATCGAGTTCAGCATCGTCCATGATTAATCTTGTACACGCTCGTTAATAATCGTATGATCCTCCTTGCGTAAATTTACCGATTATTTTTCTGCCGAGATCTTTTGCAAATTTCTCATCACTTTCTCTACTGCATTCATGTATACTATTAGTCATTTTAACAATATCATCTTCAGGATTAGGAAAATCTCTCCTAGCATCATTAAATACATCCGGTTCTGGCAACCAAACTTGTTTCTGCACGCGGTATGATATAATTGCTTCACTTACGTTCAACGACATTAAAATTCCAGCATCAAGCATAAACTTTATTAGTACTATTGGAGCCCAACGTCGCTCTGAAAAATGTCTTCCAAACCACGCATAAACAATCGGATGGAGATCCTCGTAAAACTCGAACGACTCTATATAAGCAAATCCGGTTAAGTCAAAAGATAAAGGTCCGTTTGTCGCAACTCTGGTCATCTCGTGTGTCGGATGTCCAAATCTCTTAAAGTATTCAGAACATTCTCCGTATCCAAGAAAACTTCTAGGATAACACGCTACCATATCAACTGAGATAACGTCATTATAATCGTATTTAGTATTCCACAATCCACCGTGTCCGTATTCGATACAACTTTTCTGGACATCTTCAAGAAATTCCAATCGTGTCGGCTTCCATGAATTTTTCTCCTGAGCGTAGTGAGCAGCAACTGATGGAACGATAAAACAGTTATTAAGCAATTGTTCAACCTTAATATCATCAGATGTGTATTCACGCCAAAAGCGTTGTGCAAGATTTTTCATTTCATTATGGAGAGATTTTGTACGATAAATGTCACCATTAGACCGTACAAACTGATCATGATAATCATATTCCGAACTCTGAAACAGCCAAACAGATACAGGGTCAATTTTACTGATATTTCTGATAGCATCAAATACATGACCATTTTAAAATTTAACCGTTCTGTCTCGTGGAAATACCGTTATTGTCACAGTCCATGCATGTGCGTTATGATCAATAATATCTATCGAAGCTCCTCTTAATTTATATTTTGGTTTGTACAAAATCTCTCCGGTTAACGACTTCACTGTTATTGGGAATTTTAATTTCCTTCCCAGCTCAGCAACGTCGCTGATGGACGCTCCGGTATCTTTAACTGTTTCTGCCCAGGTGTTTATTTTTTTGCGTCGTAAATCGGTTAAACCGTTTCCGCGTATCGCGTTTGTGAAGTGTTCTGTAACCCGTTCAGCTACGCAATTTATTCTTGACAATTTCATGGGTTTGAGATCCCCAACGTCAGGTTTATTATTTAACGGATATACCGCGAACACAACCGCAGTCACAGGGTATGCACGTTCGTAATATGGTTTGTCAATACCAGTCAGTATTCCTGGTCTGGAATTTTTACTAAGAACAATATTATTTCCTGATTGCATATGGACAGAGTCACGTTTGTCACGAATAATCCAAGTGTCATCTTCTGTCTTTACAATAAATTTTATTAAAATAAAATATTTCTGAACAAGGTAGTCAATAATCTCTCTTCCTCGTTTGTCATTCATCACATTAACAGCATTTCCAATTCTGAATGTCGACCACACAGGAGCCGCACCATCGTCGCGAAATTCCTTTTTGGCTTCACGGATACGTTTTGTTATATCTTTATTCGTTAAAGCTAGATCTTGCATAGAAAAACTAAATTTGTGTTTCGGCAGTCTGTCAAGATCAAATCTAACTCCAGAATGTTCAATCGGGGATAATTCCTGCATTATTATAATTAGGACAAATATATATTTAATTGAATTTTAATCTTTTGTATATGATTTAAACAAAGAATCGATGCCATTGGCTTATGATCGGATATACTTCTCCTTGTAACAAAGCATGCGTAAACGAATTCTGCGGCTTTCATATGCAATGCGTTAGACAAGGCAGTTTAGGACCAAAACCGTGTGTGCGGTGTGGTGTTGGAGTCAGAGGAAAAATTCAATTGTGTGTGCAATGTGGTGGTAAAAAATGCAGAGAGCTGAAACAATATTACGATTAAAAAAAAAACACATATTCTGAATCTCCTATAAAAACCGAGGAAGATTATCTCGCTAGATTTTCAAAATAATGATTTAAACAAATAATATTAGTATATAAATGGAGCAAAATGAGTTTGTAAAGCATCCAATAATCACCAATTATGAAGCATCTCGTGATGGTGTAATTAGGAACTGTAGATTAAAGAAACCAGTCGGTAGTGTTGATAATGCTGGTTATCTTAGATTTACTGCTGCTGACCAGAAAAAAAGATATTTATCACATAGGTTCGTGATCGAGTGTTATTTTGGGGTCATTAAAGATGGACATGTAATTGATCACATCAGTGGTGATAAACTCGAGATCTCGCTTGATAACTTACAAATTGTTACACAAAGCCAAAATTGTAAGTCCGGAAATACTGGCTACGGCGTACGATACGCAAGGGCTGTTAAATCCACAAATACAGATGGTGAAGAAATTATATTTAAATCAATTACTTCTGCTGGTAAATACTTTAACATAGCATCACCTTCAGTAAAACGCGTGGCAGATAATGTCACAAAATCTGCTTTTTCAATGAGATTTCTACAAAAAATCATATTCCAGTATGTTAGTCTACCAGAACCTTCTTCATGAACCAGTATCTTTTTACTTTCATAGTTTCATGCAGGTGTTTTTTTTCATTGATGCAATGTTCTTATGGTATCAGATGATTAAGCGAGACAACTCCGTCAAGCATAATAGTAAATATTGCAGTTGTCGTACTTGTGAGTTTGGTCAGAACCCACATTGCTTTTTGCACCTTATCAAGTGGCTGAAGAATCCAACCGTATAAGTGATATATCTTTCAATAGTACACAAAACACATATCACATTCTCTGATTGTCCAAACTTCGACTGTAAAAACATTTCAACGAATTTAGTTATGCATGTAAATCTCAACAGTATTGCAAAAAAAAATCGCCTTTAGAAATATTTAGTGTTTTTTTTATTTTGTTGATTTTGTTCGAAAATCTCGTTTTTTGTTGGTTTTTTGTTCGAAAATCTCGTTTTTTGCAAGAAAAATGACCAAAAATCAATGAAAATCGGCCAGATTTTGTAGCGCTGGTAGGGTCAAAACCCCAGCGATTCTCAAATTGATTTTGATGATTTTTCGATTTTGTAGAAATCTTTGGCTAAAATATCACTATTTTTTGCTAATATGAAGTGACTTTTGATTAAAATTTCTTATTTTTTATCAGTTTTTATTAAGTTATTGTCAAATTTATCAAGAAATCATCAAAATCAATTAGAGAATCGCTGGTGTTTTGACCCTACAACAATTGAGAATTTTCAATAATTTCATCGTTGTATAAATAATGATGCTGTATGTTACACAATATGCACATTATTCTATGAATCATGTAAAAATCTCAATAATATTTATATTTTCCACGTTCTTATGAAACGCTTTGCGACCCAGCAGTGAATTGTACATGAGGTTATTTTTAGAAATGAATGGCATTGCGTGTTCGTTCAACTTATCGATTATTTTAGTATCCATGGCAACGTCTGATTAATACAGACTTTTAGCTGTGGGTTTTGTGTAATGCAATTTCAAGCATTTGGAAACTGAAAATAAATTCTGATTTTATTAAGAAATCCACAATACATTTACAATAAATTCTGATTTTATTAAAAAATTCACAATACATTTACAATAAATTCTGATTTTATTCTGTATACTGCGCTAACTATATAATAACTTTTTTAACATATATACATATTAAAGTCCGGTGGCCGATTGCTAACGAGCTGGATTTTCGTGCTCGAGGTCCTTGGTTCGATTCTCGTGACCGGCATACTGTCGGGCGAAAGGCGATATTATGCCAAAAACCTCTTCTTTAGTGGGGGCGCAGCCAGCCCGTCTAATGTTTCAATAGAAAATTTGTACACTCCCCCCACCATGTCACTTGGTGGGTGCAATTTTGCACTCCCTGGGTGATTATGATGGGGGGGTGTGCAAAAATTTCTATTGAACGTAGAGAAGGCACGTAGTATTGTCTTTAAGATAAGTTTATATGTAACTGTGTTGTCCTAGAGTTAAAGTTCTTAGAATTAAGTTTATATGTAACTGTGCTGTAAATATGCTTGCTGTAAATACGCTACTGTAATTAAGATTCTGTGTTTTGTGCTGTCCTTAATCAAGATATAATCATAATCATATGTATATAATCATAATCATATGTATATAATCATAGTCATATGTATAAAATCATAATCATAATCATATGTATATAATCATAATCATGATCATATGTATATAATAATATGTATATAATCATAATAATATGTATATAATCATAATCATAATCATATGTATATAATCATAATCATATGTATATAATAATATGTATATAATTATAATCATATGTATATAATCATAATCATAATCATATGTATATGATCATAATCATGTGTATATAATCATCTTGAAACAGTCCTTAGGGACTATTATTTTTATTTTATTCTGATTTCATTTTTATATTAAACAAACATGTATAATATAATGAATTCCGAAAACATTAATGTTATTATTTCTGCTATTAAACAATTACAGCATAACGGTGTAAATATATCTGATAATCTTAATCCTGAAAAAATTCTATGTGATTTTGAATCATTACAACAACGCAAATTAGAGAACAGATACACTTTGCCATCTGACTATAAATTCATGAAGTTTATCCAGCAGGCAATGTTACAGTCGCTGGCAACAGTTACAGATAATCAGGTAAAGCTGTTTGTACCTCTCTCAAACGCTATTGACAAAATTAAGTTAGAATTATCTCATGAATACGAACAGAAAAAGGTTATAAACTTTCGTATAAGACAGTTAAGAGAGCATTGTGAAAATGAGAGTGAAAATGAAAGTGAAAATGAAAGTGAAAATGAAAGTGGAGTCGATGTGGTAATGGCTAAACAAAATCCCTGGCAAAACTAGCATATAGGTTATTTACTTATAATAATTACGATTTAACTCAGTAAAAAAAAAATATTCTGATCCGAGTTAGATTCGGATATTTTTTTTTTGTTTTACGATGACGCTCTATCATCTCACATACAGATTTATACTTAAAGTTTCATTCTGCAAATCCAAAATACGTCCTATTTGGTCTGTAAGTTTGAAATGTATCCTTGATAATAACGGATTATGTACACGTAGATAAACGGGGTGTATTGGTTCAGATACAATTAACCACCCGGGAGGCGCTTGAGGGCTAAATGAATATAATATATACCCTTGCTGGGCCTGGCTAGAGTTTGAAAGATCTACTTGATAGCTGCCATCAATTACATCACATACTAGATTGACTGCGATCGTTGATGTTATATTGACAATACCAGGCGAGATATGACGGCCTCCACCGTATGGATCGTTATTATGTTTAAGAATAACCGGTCGTGGGGCTATTTTTATCCACGCTGCATGAATTTTAGGGAAATATTCGTCAATGACATCGTTGAGTTGTTTTTTTATTTCAGCGTTATTTAAATATGGTATTATAAATGTTTGTAAATCTTTTTCTGTTATTTTGTAATGATCAAGAAATAATTTTTTATGTTTTGGATTTGAGTAAATATTTCCACTGACTTCAGTCGCAATATTTATAATACTTCGATTGGCGATGTATAAATCAAATAAGATCCCATTTAAATGTTTTATTGTTTCGATTATCTGATTTTTTACACCATCGTCATAATGTTGTGATAATGAAATAAATAAACTTCTTAAATCATTAAGTTTTTTTTATCGTATTCAGGCTTAAGAAGATCTAAAAAATTTTTAAAAAATTCTTCATCAACAATATCTTTATCAATCTTCGTCCTGGTGTCTACGATGACATTAAATGCTGATCTAGTTATCTTAGGGATCCTTTGACCGTCGAAATCAGTAAAGTAATGTTCATCGTTGCTTGGATCAAATTCAAATTTTATATAATACCATACATTTTTATTTCGATATTCTGGATCTTTAATGAATCTTTTTTCGCTTGTTTTAAATTCATTTTTGGTTGGTTCTGAAATTCCATTTGACCTTTGGTCAGGAACATCAGGCCATCCTAACACAGATCTGATGGAACTTTGATAAATATCTACAACGTAATCAGGGGAATTTATTTCAATCGCCGCTGATAATGTTGGTTCGTAAACAGTGATTGCTATTTTGGATTCTTTCCCTGTAATAGATTTAATTCTGCGTTGGAACTCATCATTAATCTGTTCTATTTAATAACTGCCCGTTGAAATTCCAACAACTTGCCAATCAGGAGTTCCATCAGGTTTATTCTTATTCGCAAATACAAGTGAGTTGTTTGGTGGTAGTCCACCAAATGATTTTGACCTGATATTTGGCCAGCTATGATAAACTCGTAATTGCGCTAATGCTATTTCACTTGCTGGAATTGCAGTTGGGAATTTAACGCTAAATTCAGGATTGGTCGAACTTAATGATATCATAGTAGTTTTTGACGGCGTTGTATTAGTGACGATCTGTTGTAATAGTTCTAACGCTGACATTATTTAAAATACTCCGTTATTTAATGGAACGCAATCTCGGGAATTCAATCTTCATTCTTATCACAGGTTACTTTATCACTAAATGCTTCATCGTAGGTTTTCATTATCGTTGCGAACTCCTCATCAGATATTTTACCATCGCTGAGAAACGCAGAAAGATACGATGATAGTTTAGAATAAGATGTTGTTGCTGTGTGTAGTTTTGTTATATACTCGTGTAATTTATCATTTGCGCATGTACATATTTTCTTAGCGACAATACTGAAAATGCCTGCGTATGTTGTTGCCGTTGAAACGACAATTGTTGCAACTGCAGGTGGTGTCATTGTTATTGTTGATAATAATAATCCGGTTCCAGCAATAACAGTGGAAACTGAGTAAACAATTATATCAATAACAACCATACGCCTGCGATATTTTTTTACTTTTACTGTATAATCGTCGATGATATTTTTTAGTTTGGTTTGACACTCACATACTTGAGCGTATCTGTGACGTTGAACGTCGATAAGTGAATCCGTCACTTGATTCATTATACAATAATAACGTCATTTAATTAAGTAATTAAACAGTTTCAGCTACGAATTCTAGGCACCACCAGTAACGTCTCGGGGGCATTTCCGTTGATGTCAACGTAAACGTTTTTTGATGTCCTTGGTTAGTATCACCAGCAGAGGATTATGATATATATTCGGTGATGATGAAGTGGCCGCAGTAATTTCCAAACCGTACAGGGATAGCCTGTATAACCCAGTTACTTCTGCGGTGTGTTCGAGGGTGTTATCGCGCGGTGTCCACGTTGATGATCCTGATGCTACCGTGCACACGATATTTTTAATTTGTCCGTGTGGAATTTTAATCAGCTTAGTTTTTTGAACAATAGGTATTCCGTTAATAATGTCGTTGAGTTTCATGTTAATGTCGGAGAGTTTGATATCAACAGTTGGTGGATCACCAAAAATTCATGTACAGATTTGTTTTTGTTTCTACGAAAATTTAAAAACGTTTGTACATGTCTAGTAAAAGTACCATTGAGTGCAGTCATTTCATTATTGATTGTTGTTATTGCTGTTACCGTCGGAATGTTGCTATCGTCTATATATTTCTTCGTTGCAGGGTCGAAATCTGATTCTGGTGTTCTAAGATTATTAATACCATTATTATTCATATTGAGAAATGCACGCATTATACCACCGTTGACTAATACGTACTTAGATTCTTGATCATCGACATATTTTTTTGTTGCTGCATCTGTATCTGCGGTTGGGTTTCCAAGGCCTATAATTTTATTTTGGTTCATAATAATGTTACCAGTGAATGAATCACCAGCGCGCTTGATAAAATCGTTAACTGACTTACCGGAATCTTGTATTTTACCTTGATCAGAAAAAATAACGATATTATTAATAACCGCGGTGGGAATTCTTATAAGAACATCTAACAGTTGTATATTACTCGTTTTTAATCGCCCTTGTTAATCCTGAAAAATAACGACTTCATTTTGATCCACACTTCTGATATTTAATAAATCATCGATTTCATTTCTGAGCTGATCAAGAGTTGCATATTTAGATAAATCGACTTGCTGCTTAGTTTTGCGAGAAGATCTTCCATAAATATCTACCATTATATTTACTGATATCTGTTTAAGTGTGACAACGTGGTATATTCATGCACAACTTTATGAGGTGGTGTTGTTGATTTTGATACAGCATCAAGTACAGCGAGTACTTCTCGACCGCATATCGGTGGATCCCTTATTTTTTGTGTTGGTAATGTTGAATACCAGATTTTAGAACGCATCGAATTCTTACTTTGCATAGCAGTGTTTACATATTTTAAAAATTCCTTTGGTGGTGCCAACCCATACGAATCAAAATAAATAATTCCACGTGGATCAACTGCATTGGCCACCCAATGAGTGCCTGGGCCAGAGTTTTTATCGAGATTAATAATACCAGTTTCTTTTCTCGTATTGCAACTGTAGGTAATTGATCACGCATAAAAACTCCTCTAAAGTTTTTTTATATTCAGTTGCTTAGCGGCATTAAGTAAATCAGAATTAGACATAGGAAGAATCATCGAATTCGATGACGAAGTTACCGGGGCAGTCTTAGACCTTTTCCGTACCATGAATATGGGGTCCCTGGCAATCTTAGACCGCGACCGTATACTGGGCCTGGTAATCTTAGACGGCCAGGCTGTGGAACGTTTGGTGCTCTTAGACGTCTTCCGCGTTGTTTTGCCCGTAATCTTTTTTTTTTAACTTTTCTGCGTGCATATTTCCTTGACACGTTACTTTCTTTAACGCCATTCCAGCAGCGGTTCCAACAGCGTCTAATGCAGCTGCTTTTGCAACAGCTGGGGCTGCAGCGGCTATTATTGCTGGTAACGCGGCAAGAAGTGGAAATATGCCACCCGTTTTAACGATGTCTTTGATGACACTCGCAGAAAGTTTTATATCTCTATTCAATTTTTTTGCTTCATTAAAATGCTTATGCTGGCATTCTGATAATGATAGCTTATTCGGACCACTCGCGATTTGTTCTCGCTTTAGTGATATTTTTGCCGCACAATTATTTTTTGATGATGAGTGTAGCTTTTTAATCTGACCAGGAGTCAGACTGACATTAACTAGATGTGACATTTATAATTATTATGAGTGATCTAATTACATGTTTTTTTACTGGGTGATCAATAAATCTCATTCGTCCACCAACACCTTCAAGAAACATCGATTTATCGCTAAGTATAACAGCGACAGCTCAGTAATTAGCAATAACTCCTCGGTTTACGCGAGCTCGAAAATATATGTCAATGAATGATTGTCTGGTTAAATCTAAATGTTCCAGCGAAAAGTAATAAATCGGATATAATGTTGTAAAATCTAGCTGTGATATTTGTAAACCAGTATCAATATTTTGATCACGTCCCATGAATGTCATTAATCGATGATATACACGTGCTGCGTGATTTAACTCAAAATTCAACAAAATATCCTCGGATGGTTCTTGATGTCCGTTTATCCTTAAAGAAACCTCAGAAACACCGAGTTTATCAAATATCATTATGCTTTGAGTTTGATTATTTATTCGTGCAGTATTTTGAAGCGCGATAAATATATGCTGTGGTGCAGAAACACCTTGCTGTGATGCTATTTGCCATGTAAAAAAAACCATTAATGTTACTCTGGATAGAATCTGTGGTCATTGTCAACCATGATAACATCGATTTACCACCTTGACTCATAAAAGAAAGTAAATGTTCTTCTTCAGCTATTGTTGGAGTTATTACTGGCATCCATAAAGAAAGTTTTGTTAGTACTACTTTACCATGAAGTGCTCTAGTTGCAGCATCATCAGCTCCTTCAGCGTGCCATATTGCATCATCATCAGTAGCTTTTCGCATAAGTACAACTGTGTGTTTGGCTCCAAAAATTACTTTTCTCACATTTCTACAAAATCCAAAAATATTGATAATCGCGCACAGATTCATCTTTTAAAACTGGTGCGTCCATGTCAAACGCGGGATCAGATATACGCTTGAACATCTTTATTATTATCATCTTCGTCTAACACGAAGACCGCTTCCCGCTATCAGACTAGCGGCTATATTTTTTTCTTTTTCTAACCAAACATCAGCATTGGTAGCCAGTTCTGCTAGTTTCTGATTAGCAGCTTGATTTATTATTTTACTGACATTTGCGGGCATCACTTCAGTGCTGGGTAATTTTACTGGCTGAGGTTTTCGTCGTATTAATCGCCCTAGTCTATCCTTGATTGCTGAGAATGCTTTGCTAGCAACATCACCAACAGCGCCAATACCTTTTTCACGAACAACATCAATAGCTTTCATTCCTAGTTGCTTTAAAAGCGGTATTGCTTTTGGGGCTATCCTTCTAAATAGACCCTGAACAACATCACCTAGTCCATCTCCGTAGGTCGTTTTGTATACCGGTAATCGTGACTTTATTACCCTGACCATGGTTGGTCTATGAGTATTGTGTACGATCATATTATTATTAAGTGATTTTATCACTAATTACATCTAATTACATACTCAGTCACTGTAATAATCATCGGCGATTTCATTAATGAGGGACCGATACACATTAATATCCATAACACCACCTGTAAATAATCGTTTACAAATATCAGCTGCTTCATTAATAATTTCTGGGGAATTATTACCAGCTCGTTTTCCTCCAATGAGAATTTCTAGTCGATCAACATCAGCAAGGACGTTATTGGGACAAGTAATAAGGCCACTTCCTAAACCACTTCCAGTTGCGTCAGGATCTTGATATTCTTCTTTCTCACTTGTTTTTTCTTTTGGTTTCGATGATGTTTTTGGTGATTCTGGATAATCACGAAGTGATCCTTCCCACGTGTGTGGTTTTTGTTGTTTTTGTTGTTGTTTTTGTTGTTGTTTTTGTTGTTGTTGTTGTAATTGTCGTTGTTCTGGCGGTAATTATATAAACGAAGTATAACGATCTACTACATGAATATAATCTATATATCTTGGATCATCATTTCTGGCCTGATCAACTTTGTAATATGTACGAAATATCCATTTCTACCAGGTTTCACGACCTACAGTCCTATCAGCATGTTCAGGTTTTAAAAATCGTCCTCGATCATTATAGCTTCTCACAGCAATCGCAGCCAATTCTCCTACATTTTTAGCCTCTGTAATACTAATAATAGCATCTTCGGTAAATTTGTCACCTATATCAGTTCTTTCTCTTGTTTGTTCTTCTAGTTTTTCTGGTTCTTGTGTACGATCCTTTATATCACCTATCTCACCACGAACTTGTTCAATACCTTCAAGTATTTCTGGCATTGGTTGAGTAGCAGTTATTTCACCTGGAAGCTCCCGTAAAATCCTTTTTGTTTTCTTAGCTCGCTCTGCTATTTTTCCAGTTGCTTCAGCGGTTTTCTCCAATACAGGGAGAAGACCTTTAGTTGTTTCTGTAATAGGTTTAAATAATAGTTTTGTATCCTCCGCAAATTCAACTTGAGATTCCTGACGTGATTGTTGTTGTTGCTTGACTAAATCACGGACGGTTAAATATTTTTTGATTGCCTCTAGTCGCTCTCGAGCTAATCTAGCTGAGTGTGGTCCTCCAATCATTATTGATAATATTTATAATGGCTGTTTAATTTATAGCAGCAGAAGGAGTGAACGACTGGATTAAACCTTCTCCTCCTCCTCTGTACAACTTTGAATTTCTCTAGATCAGTACCGTTTTCTGGACATCTCTTAGCATCGTTTGATCCATCAATATCGTCTTCAACCACCATCCTGTCATCACCTGAATCAATCTCCGATCTATCACTAGAAGTAAGATTGTTGTTTACTTCTTCCTCAGATTCTATTTCTTCATTGGTCATATCAACTCTGTTTCTTTCATTTTCTTCCCCTCTTTCTCTGCTATCATTATCCTGTATTTCATTCTCAACTTCTTCTTTATCATCTTCGTCACTCTGTAACTCCAATCTTTCTTCCCTCGTACCATCATCAACCTGCGGGTTAATGTCTGCAATGTCCCCTCTGTGACACGTACATGTTTTTGCATCTTTGTGACATTTGTCACATATTCTGCATGAACACATTAGAGGAAAACTTCCACAACTATCACATCTTTGTCTTGTGCAATTCTTGGCTACATGGCCCTGCTCTCCACACTTATAGTATACAAAGTCAGGGCAATCTTTCATAACATGGCCCGGATCTAGACATCTAGAACATACCTTTACTTGGTTATCGTGTAATACTCTAAAGTATTGCTGACCATTGACAGTCTGAAATTTCATACTGTAAGGCAAGGATTTTACCTGCTGTGGAAATTTACATTTTACATAACGGGTCCCATCAGCCACACTAGTCCCAGGATATCTGCGTTGAATGGGTGATAGGAGTTCTACTCCGTTGAATGGGTGATAGGAGTTCTACTCCGTATTCTTTTAGCTTCATACTTATCTCTTCATCGGAGATGAATGCTGGAAGATGAAGTAGAGACACAATAATAGTTTCTGAATATAAGAGAGTACAGTCATAGTGTTCACTGTCAACATCAATTCCACACAAGATATTATATGCTGCTTCCTTATTTGGTAGAGTGACTTCATACAAATTTGCCCCTTTGGGTACAACTGCGTAAACCGACATATCTCCGGTTGATTCTTCCACACTTCTAATAATTTCACTGGCCTTTACCTTCTTCACATCTTTTACATCAATCACCACTGTACATTCCTTTCCAAAATTACGAGAGACTCCTGCCTTTCTATCTATATGATTCAACATTCTCTACTGATGGTTAACTAACGCACAGGTGTCATTGGAATTTCAATCACATCCCCGTGCTGCACGTGCAGCATGACCTGGACCGGAATTCATTATCACAAATAATAGTTCTTTGTGTGGTGGAAAAACTCTTCCACACACACAAATTGTAACATATATATATATATATATATATAT
>JAECUM010052311.1:0-26558 GCA_016617855.1 Megalonaias nervosa | reverse complement strand
GTATATTTAATTTAATTATTTGTTTGTTAGTTTTAAATTTTTTAATTCCAATACATGTTATTTTAATGTAACTTTGTTTACTGGATTTGACATTGTCCAGAAATTCAGTTCAGATCTGTTTGACCTGACAGTTATTTTTTTTTATTTCATTCATAAGCAACTAATAATAGAAACATTGTATCTAGTTTCTGACCTCGTTCCAATATGAGTGACAAGTTTGGTAAACAACATTTTTTATTATTATTTTTTTTTTTAATTCTTTCTCAGAGTAAGAACCATTAAGTTAAATCAAGGCCATACCTGGACTACGTGATATGAAACATTTGTTTCTTGCTAACAGGCATCTATTTTTTTTCTAGAAGATTGACCCTCATCCGGAAATCTGTTTTGCGTCTTACTTAGTCGTATAACTGTTGTTTTAAATAGAAGATAGCTAGTCAGGCTCCAAACAATTGGCACGTTAAGTTATTATGTTGTGGCCAGTTTGAGTTGAAATTTTCTTTTGTTGAATTCAAGTGATTCTTTTCCCTGGAAATACACAAGTGCTCCCACAAAATTCTTGGATAAGGACATTTATTGAAATTTATACGGAATTCAAAACTAGAGTAACATTTTCTGTGATTCAACAAGAAACTGTTGACACATCAGTACGACGCTGACCACAACAGACGTCATCGCCTTCCATCTTGGATTTCATCGGGATTCGAACTCAGTTTCATTCAGGACCTTTTATTACTAGGACTTCTATTTTTTATTTTTTTTTTAATTCTTGGATTAATTTTGGATTTAATTAGTAAAACTTTAAGTTTTCTTTTGTTAATTTTTCACTTCGTATTCTAGGGAAATAAATTATTTGTTATATTTTATAAAGCTTGTTGTCTTGACTCTTTTCTGTTACTTATTTCAAGAGCATAGACTCGTAACATAAAATAAAGGGCTCGTCCAGGATATACGAATTTTGGCTAAAATATTTCAGAAAACTTTGTTTTTTGAAATTTAAATTCCCCAAGTTTTTGAACTTTTTTTAAATCACAAGCATTATTTTTCATTTTAGAAATCTTTAGTGAAATCAACAGGCTTTTTTACAGTGTCATCAAAAGTGGAGATCTTTCTTTCAAATCCTACTCAGGAACAGTTAGACTTATTAAAAAAAGATGAATTTCTTCAACTTGCCAGAAGATACGATTTTTCTGAGGCAAAAGCTTCTGTAACGAAGCAAGAAATAAAAAGAACATTTTGGTCCCGTATTTGGTGGAAAGAATGTTTTGGATAAAAGTACTTTGGTTTCGATCAGTAAGTCTGTATCAGACTCTGACATAAAAGTAAAGGAATTAAAATTAAAATACAAGATGGAATTAGAGCTAAGAAACCTTGAACTTCAGACTGAAGAAAAACAAATGCAGTTACAATAAGAGAGAGAGAGAGAGAGAGAGAGAGAGAGAGAGAGAGAGAGAGAGAGAGAGAGAGAGAGAGAGAGAGAGAGAGAGAGAGAGAGAGAGAGAGAAACAAATGCAGTTGCAACTTGAGAAAGGAGAGAGAGACAGAAACAGAGAGACAGAGACAGAAAGTTGAGACACAAATGCAGTTACAATTGGAGGAAGAGGAGAGAGAAACAAATGCAATTGCAATTTGAGAGAGAGAGAGAGAGAGAGAGAGAGAGAGAGAGAGAGAGAGAGAGAGAGAGAGAGAGAGAGAGAGAGAGAGAGAGAGAGAGAAATGCAGTTACAATCTGAGAAAGAGGAGAGAGAGACAGACAGAAAGAAGAGAAACAAATGCAGTTACAATTGGAGAAGGAGGAGGAGAGAGAGAGGCAGATTCAAATGCAAGGAGAGAAGGAAGAAAGGGAATATCAATTTAGATTAAGAGAATTAGAGCTGGCAAGTGAAAAGCACATTCCCACTTTAGCTACATATTCAAGTTCTCATGTTACTAAGATTATTAAGTTAGTGCCCCCTTTTAGAGAAGAAGAAGTGGACAAATATTTTCCTCGTTTTGAAAAAATTGCTGAAAATTTGAAATGGCCAAGGGAGCATTGGACTCTATTATTCCAATGTGTACTTACTGGTAAAGTTAGCGATAGTTATCATTCACTGTCACTACAGGAAAGTGCTGACTATGATCTGGTTAAGGAATGCATCTTAAAGGGTTATGAGATAGTCCCTGAGGCTTATCGGCCAAAATTCAGGAACTATAAAAAAGAAGCTGGGCAAACTCATGTGGAATTTGCAAGAGAGAAAGAGCAGTTACTTGATAGATGGTGCTTAGCCAAGAAAGTTGATCAAGATTACGAAAATCTCAAACAACTTGTATTACTTGAAGAGTTCAAGAACTGTGTCCATAGTGACATTAAGACTTATCTTAATGAGCATAAGGTCGAAACCTTGGAAAATGCTGCTCGTACTGCTGACGAATATTCCTTAGCTGATAACATTTCTTTTGTACACAAGACTTCCACTCAGCCGTCTTCTGGTAAAAACGTATTTCAGCCTTATACAAGCCCTTCTAAATTTCAATCTGGCACAACTTTTACAAATCAAGCTTCTGAGAAGCTTGATAAGAAATCCTTATCTTTTCCTACGTGTACCTATTGCGAGAGGAAAGGACACGTTATTTCTGATTGCTACAAATTGAAAAATCAGCATTATAATCAAGATTGACCTATTCCAAATGCTCTTATTTCTAAGAGGTCATGGTCACGGTCATTTATTGAAAGCAATACATTTGTTGGGTCTAATACACCCCAGTATGTTTTAATTATGGAGAATTATGAACCATTCATGTCGACGGGTTCCATATCACTCTTGGGTGATTCGGCCAATCCCGTCCCTATTAAAGTTTTAATGGACACAGGAGCTTCTCAGAGTCTTTTATTATCAGGTCATTTGCCTTTTTCTGAGAAGTCTTCTTCTAATAAGAGTGTTCTTTTTCAGGGAGTAGAGTGCGGATTTGTTAATGTTCCTCTCCATTGTGTAAAGTTGTCATCAGACTTAGTCTCAGGACCCGTGAGAGTCGAAACAGTATATTCTTTACCCGTTGAAGGCATTCATTTATTACTAGGCAATGACCTAACTGGAGATAAGTTTGTGGTTAATCGACTTGTAACTGACAAGCTTTCTTTGGATCAGAAAGTCGGTCCTATTGAAAAAGAATTCCGTGATTTATACCCAGCTTGTGCAGTTACTAGAGCTATGGCAAAGAAAACTCTTGTGAATGATGTTGATAAGGAAAGTATTCCTTTAGCTGACACATGCATTGGTCGGGCTTTTGACGAGGTCACTTTCACTCCTTGTTTGGATCAATCAAAAGGTATTGATCACAGTGATCCTCTTTAAACTATTCATTCTCTTTATTCTAATCAGGGTGAGAAACGACAATCACTTGACGTCGAACAGGAAAAATATCCTGAGATCTACTGTTTGTTTCAAAGGGCCATTAGTGAAACTGAAGCCACTGAAGTACCTGCCTGTTATTTCATTAAAAATGGAATTCCTATGAGAAAATGGAGACCTCCCCAGGTACGTGCTGGTGAGGAATGGTCAGTGAGCTATCAAATTGTGGTTCCAAAATCGTACAGAAACGAAATTCATAGTCTGGCCCATGAAACTCCTTTGGCTGGTCATTTAGGGATTAATAAGACTTATCACAAGATCTTGGCTCACTTCTATTGGCCAAAAATTAAAAGTGATTTTTGTAAATTCTGCAGATCTTGTCATACTTGTAAAATGGTAGGAAAACCCAATCAGAAGATACCTAAGGCTCATCTGCAACCTATTCATGCATTTGACGAACCATTTAGCAGAATAATGGTAGATTGTGTCGGTCGCTTACCTAAGACCAAGTCAGGCAACCAATACTTGTTGACGATTATGTGTGCGTCAACAAGATTTCCAGAGGCAATTCCTTTGAGGAATATTAAAACTAAAACAATAGTAAAAGCTTTGATAAAATTTTTTTTTATACTCAATTTGGCCTTCCCAAATCTGTCCAATCTGATCAAGGGTCAAATTTTATGTCTGGAATTTTCCAGCAAGTTATGTACGAAATAGGCATCCAACAATTCAAATCTTCTGCCTATCACCCTGAGAGTCAAGGGGCTTTAGAAAGATTTTATTAGAATTTGAAAAATATGATTCGGTCATATTGTTTTGATACAGGTAAAGATTGGGATGAAAGCATTCATTTACTATTGTTTGCTGTTAGGGAATCACTTGAAGAATCTTTAGGATTCAGTCCCTTTGAACTAGTTTTTGAACACACTGTGCGTGTACCATTGACGTTGTTGAAAGAGAAACTTCTTTCTAATGAAGATAGCGAAATCAATCTTCTCGATTATGTTTCTGATTTTAAGTATAAGTTGTCAAAGGCTTATGAAGTTCCAAGAGCAAATCTGCACTCTACTCAGTCAAAAGTGAAATTAAGGTATGATATAAATACAAAGGAAAAGAGTTTTAAGCCTGGTGATAGAGTTCTGGCTCTCTTGCCCATACCACAAAATCCTCTTCAGGCTAAGTATTATGGTCACTACACAGTTGAAAAGAAAGTAAATGATTTAAATTACATCATAAATACTCCTGGGTGGCGAAAAAAACCCCCACCTTAGCCACATATATATGTTAAAGGAGTATATTGAAAGAGATAGCCAAATTAATCATGCAATTAATTTAGTTGTACCTGTCCCACTCAGTGAGGATTTAAGCGAAGGAATGCAATCGGACTATATTGGTTTCGGAGTGACAAATCTTCGGAATTCAGAAATTATGAATAATCTGGACCAGAAACTTTCACATTTGCAACAACAAGAAAGGAATGAACTTAAACAGTTATTATTTGAATATGAGCACTTATTTCCAGATGTTCCTACAAGAATAAACAAATTTTACCATGACGTTCAAATAGAAAATTCCAAACCTGTGAAACAACACCCATACAGGATGAACCCTCTCAAACAGGATTGCTTGAAAAAAGAAATCCAGTATTTGCTGGAAAATGATTTGATAGAACCAAGTAGAAGTGACTGGAGTTCACCATGTATGCATGTTCCGAAACCAGATAAAACTTCCCGCATGTGCAATGATTATGGAAAGGTGAACAGTGTGACTAAAACAGATTCATTTCCATTACCAAGACTCGATGACTGCATTGATAAAATTGGAAATGCAAAGTATGTCACGAAATTTGACCTTCTGAAAGGATTTTGGCGAATTCCACTGACAGAAAGGGCAAAAAAAATTTCGGCATTCGTTTCTCCATATGGACTTTGTCAAAATAAAGTGATGCCGTTTGGGATGAAAGGTTCGCCAAGTACTTACAACGTTTAATGAACATGATTACCTCTGGTCTAGATAATTGTGATGCTTACATCATCTACAACGACACCTGGAAAGAACATTGAGCAACAATTCGGAAATTCTTTGACAGACTCACTGATGCAAGTTTGACAATTAATTTATCTAAAAGTGAGTTCTACCGTGCATGTTTAACATTTCTAGGACATATTGTGGAACATGGACAAGTTAAACATAAAGATGCTAAGGTCAAAGCTATCTCCTAATTTTCTGTGCCTGTCAGTAAAAACCAACTGATGCGATTTTTGGATATAGCTGGATACTGTCGGAAATTTTGTTCCAATTTTTCCATCATTGCTTAACTCCTGACAAATTTATTGAAGAAGAAAACAAAGTTTCATAGGAGACGTTTGATAAGTTAAAGGCCATACTTAAGAGTGCACCAGTTCTTATAGCTCCAAATTTCAGTCAATCATTTAAACTGTTTGTTGATGCAAGTGATGTTGGGGTTGGAGCAGGATTGATTCAAGAAGATAAAGATGGTGTTGATCATCTAGTATGCTATTTTTCTAAGAAATTAAATAAATTCCAAAGAAATTATTCCAGAATCGAGACGGAATGTTTGGCTTTGATATTGGCATTACAACTTTTTGAAGTTTGCATTAATTCATCTCCTTCTCAGATTATTGTGTTTAGTGATCACAACCCCTTTACTTTCATCGACAAAACGAAAAACAAAAATCAGAGATTATTAAGATGGAGTTTGTTGTTGCAGGAATATAATGTTGACATCAGGCACATCAAGGGAAGAGACAATTTAATAGCAGATGCACTTTCACGTGTATAGAAATATATTATTTCATGTATATTCTGTATCATTCGTAAGATTTCTTATGTTTTGTTTTATAAACCTCATGTAGAATTTATCTATGATAAAAAGAAAGCTTTATTATATAAATCTTTCTTTTTCTTTTATGGGGGGGGGGAGTGTTATGTATATTTAATTTAATTATTTGTTTGTTAATTTTAAATTTTTTAATTCCATTACATGTTATTGTGATGTAACTTTGTTTACTGGATTTGACGTTGTCCAGAATATCAGTTCAGTTCTGTTTGACCTGACAGTTATTTTCTTTTATTTCATTCATAAGCAACTAATAATAGAAGCATTGTATCAAGTTTCTGACCTCGTTCCAAAATCAGTGACAGTTTTGGTAAACAACTTTTTTAAAATTCTTTTTTTATTCTTTCTCATAGTAAGAACCATTAAGTTAAGTCAAGGCCATACCTGGACTACGTGATATGAAACATGTGTTTATTGCTAACAGGCATCTATTTTTTTCTAGAAGATTGACCATCATCCGGGAATCTGTTTTGCGTGTTACTTAGTCGTATAACTGTTGTTTAAAATAGAGGTTAGTTAGTCGGGCTCCAAACAATTGGCACGTTAAGTTATTATGTTGTGACCAGTTTGAGTAAAAATTTTATTTAATTGAATTCAAGTGATTCTTTTCCCTGGAAATACACAAGTGCTCCTACAAAATTCTTGGATAAGGACATTTATTGAAATTTATACGGAATTCAAAACTAGAGTAACATTTTCTGTGATTCAACAAGAAACTGTTGACACATCAGTACGACGCTGACCACAACAGACGTCATCGCCTTCCATCTTGGATTTCATCGGGATTCGAACTCATTTTCATTTAGGACTTTTATTACGAGGACTTCTATTTGTTTTTAATTCTTGGATTATTTTTCGATTTAATTCGTAAAACCATAAGTTCTTTTTTTTAATTAAATTTTCACTTCGTATTCTAGGGAAATAAATTATTTGTTATATTTTACAACGCTTGTTGTCTTGACTCTTTTCTGTTACTTATTTCAAGAGCATAGACTCGTAACAATATCTCTCTCTCTCTCTCTCTCTCTCTCTCTCTCTCTCTCTCTCTCTCTCTCTCTCTCTCTCTATATATATATATATATATATATATATATATATATATATATCTGTGTGTGTGTGTGTGTGTGTGTGTGTGTGTGTGTGTGTGTGTGTGTGTATAAATGAAGGATTGATCCTCTTAATTAAACGAGTTTCTTTTCCTAAGAATAAAACACGAAAAGATTGTTCCCTAATGACGCCATCAGCCGCGATATTTGTGGTCGGCGGGCAGATTTACCGTTGACTTTATATGGTGTTTGGAAACTGAATTAAATTCATTGAATCTCAAGATACTTTTAATAAAATTACATATATTAACAAAACGCAAATCAAGCTTTTTGTTAATATCTATATTTGTGATTTATCAGTTGACTTTGTCTCAGTTTGCCTTGTTAAAAATGGTAAATTGTGGTGATCGTATAGAGGAGAAACTGCCAAGTTGCCCATCTTCCAGGTAAAATGGGCAGACTATCGTCTGCTAGTGACCTTATCGGGAAGCATCTATGAGGTGTCAGATTTATTAAATATTTTCTATTTTACGCTTTTCAAAATATTTTCTCGTTACACTGTGAATTGAATTCGACGAAACTTTTATCAACATTTGGGAGAAAGCAAAAACAATAAAAATAATTCCGCATTGAACACAAGATTAATGATACAAAGTTAAATGTGTAATTAATAATTTGTTTTATTTAGTTATGACTGAGGTGAAGAAATTAGCGTCAGTGTTTTCAGTTAAAGGTTTCTCATTCAGTTATATTTCCTAAACCTCTTGATTGATTGAGAGTTCATTCCGCGACAGTCCTTGCTCGCCGCTTTGACCTTGTGGTGAAGATTACAGTCAAAAAGTTTGTGTTAAGGTTTGGGATAAAGTTTTTCATTCGCTTTCTTTTCATAAACCTGTTAGTTGATTTTTTTTTCTTCATGTCAACATGCTCCTTCATCATTTGATTTTTACGTCAAGGTCAAGTATTTTAAAGCAAAGCTTCGACCGTGAGATGGATGTATTGTTCGTAAGTAAGCTGGGTGTTGCAGCCAAAATTAAGAAATCTGTACGGTTCAAGAAGCTTTTTGAGGCTTTTATTCTAACATTTTGGAACAGTTATTATAGACCATATTAGTTAATATGAAAGGAATAACATGCCCACATGTCAGTATTAGATGTGCGCCTTCTAGATATCTTTATTACTTTCGATCAAGTTTCCGGTTATCTCTTTTTGATTAATTTTCTGGTTTCCTAAAACACCACGCCTTTCGACGGGCCCAGATGATTGAATAAAAACATCCATCTTTCGCAGATCTGAAATCGATATTTTCTGATCAGGTCCTATAGAACGACTTGCCGATGTTGTAAGTGAACCACTATTATTTTTCGCTGTAATTATGTGCATTGAACTTGGACATGCTGATCTGACCTTTGAACTGGGATGTACTAATCTGACCCTTGAAACTGGGACATACTAATCTGACCCCCTAAACTGGGACGTACTAATCAGGCCCTTTGATCTGGGACGTACTAATCTGACCCCTTGAACTGGAACATACTAATCTGATCCCTTGAACTGGGACATTCTAATCTGGGCCCTTGAACTGGGACGTACTAATCTGATCCCTTGAACTGGGACATGCTAATCTGATCCTTCAAACTGAGACGTACTAATCTGATCCTTCAAACTGGGACGTACTAATCTGACCATTTGAACTGGTACGTAGTAATCTGACCCCATGAACTGGGACATACTAATCTGACCCCTTGAACTGGGACATACTAATATGACCCCTTGAACTGGTACGTAGTAATCTGACCCCTTGAACTGGGACATACTAATCTGACCCCTTGAACTGGGACATACTAATCAGACCCCTTGAACTGGGACATTCTAATCTGGGCCCTTGAACTGGGACGTACTAATCTGATCCTTCAAACTGAGACGTACTAATCTGATCCTTCAAATTGGACGTACTAATCTGACCATTTGAACTGGTACGTAGTAATCTGACCCCATGAACTGGGACATACTAATCTGAACCCTTGAACTGGGACATACTAATATGACCCCTTGAACTGGGACGTACTAATCTGACCCTTTGGACTGGGACATGCTAATCTGACCCCTTAATTCTGGGACATACTAATCTAACCCCTTGAACTGGGACATACCATTCTGACTGTGCTGCGGGCCCGTGTAGCAATTATTGGTAATTTTCGTTAGTTTTACACCAGACATTTACAGGACGTGATATTTATTGCAAGCTTACATAGTTTACAAGTATGAAGTGAACAGTCCTTCAGTTATGCACAATAAATCATCATCATCTTGTATGAATATGAACTGCTGGGGTCATGATGAAAGGAATTTTACTTAAATATTTTTGGAGATCTTTATGTTCATTTACCCCCCCCCCCGTTTTATAAGTTATACATTTTCAAATCACAAAAGACTAATCTCGTTTCTTTTAGCAAAAAAAATGACCGCTCCAGTGGCCTAGTGGTTAGAGCGTCCGCCTCGGATGCGGGAGGTCGCGGGTTCGAACCCCGGCAGAGTCATGCCAAAGACTTATAAAAATGGAACATGCAGCTGCCTCGCTAGGCGCTCAGCAATAAGAGGTTAGTATTAGGACTGGTCGGCCTCGTATCAGGATAATGTGACGGGGTGGGACATGATGCTACATGTCTGCGGCATGATGCCCCAGTGCTAGAGATCACTATAAACTGTCACACTGCAGACATCGTAGCGATATTACTGAAAAATTGTTAAAGTTACGTTAAAAATCCAAATCACACACACACACACACACACACACACACACACACACACACACACACACACTTGTAGCAAATACAGCGCTTCGTGAACCGGTTTAAAGATGCAGAGGTTAATACCACTCTATTCAATGTAAGAAATGTAACACATAATAAGAATAAGGAACATTTATTTAATCTCAAAATTAAAAATAAAATATGAAGAAAATTTGCACAAAAAGTATTTTTCGTATGAATCAAAAAGCGTTCAAAAAATGTATCCCACATGTTAGCAGGTAGAGGGCGCAGCTGGAGTAAAGATTACACTGACCAATTATTGGTGCGGCAAACATGGATGCAAACACTTTTGAAACTATCGCCTGACAAAATGATCCAAACTCGCGAATAAAAGTCACAATGACGTTACTTTTTATCTGGTGCCGAAGTAACCCGATTGTATACATGCATAACATAATTACTATGCTGGTATAAAGGTCTCACTGGATAGTTTCGTATTTTGACACCTCCCTAATTTTTAAGGTAGAAGGCATGAACCTAATTATCATAAGCCTAGCATTTATAAATTCACACAGAAGCTAAATTTATAATGTAGTTTAGATTTACTTTCAGTTAGGCTTGAAAATGGGTTGGCTTGTTTGGTGAGTGTATGTCACAGTTAGACTAGCATGGAGATCAAATGCATAACTTGGGCTGCAAATGAACAGCCGACTTGGCTTACGTATTTACGTATATCTGCTGCAGAGGTAAATATCTAAAAATCGAGATGGTTGAGGGGTGATGAAAAGTATGCTGATTTGTTATAGTACTAGTGAACTTTATTCATGCATAAGGCACATACTGATTCTTTTAGCCGCCTTGTCACAGGAAAATATTCAAAATAGCTCTTTGCTGTACAAAATGAATGTAAAAAAGAGGGGTTGGTGGCAGTGTTGGTTCAGTATAAAAACCACCAGTTGTATATGGAATTAACCTGATTGCCTCAGTCAAAATCTCACATGCATGCTTTCTACAGAAATCATTAGTTTGTTTTTATTTGTATCTTCAGTGTAAAATTAGTCTCATTTTTCTGCAATAGGTCATTGTCGGATGAACATTCACCAGATAAACTGTCCAGTCAGACCTAAGTGGTTGAAACCGGAACAGCAAGGCCTGCCGTGAGGAAACAGGGACATAAACGACAATTATCGAGAAGCTAACATTTTGCACAGGCAGGCTAAAAATGAAGTGGTGGAATGGTGGCAAGCTCGTATTATATGTCATGATCAGAATAGAAAAGAACAATTAGGTATCATTCCGTATTTTTTGATTGACAACATCATCACCAACACCAACAGCAACAATTCTAGATTACAGTTACAAAGGACTTTAAATTAAGATGCATCTCTAGTACTTGAAGCCATCCAGCACCTGATTCATATATTCAACACATTCGCAGGAGAACTTCAACTATCACATTATTTCCATAAAGAAACTGAGACTGGAAATTTTATGCATATTACCGTTTATAATTATTAAATTGGCATTATTATTATTATTATTATTATTATTATTATTATTATTATTATTATTATTATTTAAATTTAATCATAAACAGTTGTAAAATAAACAAAGAAATACTTTTGATTGTCACCGGTTTTGTCAGAAATTTATTCAATAAAGTCATTTGTGTTGCTGCCAGAGAATGATCTTATTCTGAAGTCATCAATGAAATCTCAGAAGCTAATTTTATTCTAAAAAATCATCTCAAGTAAAAATCATTAACACTGAAGCAAAACATATTTGAAATTTGACTGCAAAAAAATTATTGGCACATCATATATATATATTACAAGGTGTATGCATAAACTGTGGACTTATTAAATTGTATCTTGCTAAAATAATTTATAATATCGGATCATGCTTGGCTTGATAGAAATTATAGTAAAGGTCCTAAAGTAGAAATTAAAACAGATTCAAAACCCTATTGCAATTGCAACAAAATTCTAGTTAGAGATGCCATCTCGATTATGCCAACAATATAAAGACTTGTTTCTGTTAAGTATGATCCGGGACGTAATTCTGAAGAAGTGAAAAGTGTAAGATGAATCCTGCATTATGCAGGAAGAACGACGAATTGCACGCTTCTCGGGGTCATAACAAAGGCTCAATCGGTGATATGTGATGTGTAAATAAGGTTCTCCTTTCCCTAATTCTTTGTGCGCATTGGAAAGTTCAAGGCACAGTTCTTTGCAACAAAGAAATTTCAGTATCGTGTTATGTATGTTTGATTTGTATTGTGTAGTTGGCTTTTATCCGTAAGTGAGGGTAGGGGCTAACGTCATTATTTTAATATATGTTTGCTTGGATTTGATTTCAAAACCCTGGTTTTCCCTTGGAAATTCTATTGTCTACCCGAGTTTTGACATGTTAATAAGTTATGAATAAGAAGTTTACTGATATTTGAGTTCAAGTTATAGTCTTAGAATATCGTGAAAGAGAACGTTTGACCCACGTACTGGTCATCTTATTGTATCTTAAGGTTTTTATATAAGGTTCTGATAAACAAATATTATTCGTTCCTATTTTAATATGAGTCTTTGTGGAATCACCTTTAGTTGTGTTCAGATATAAGTTGAAAGGAATTATTTATTTAAATTATTCATTGGAATTACAAAGTGCTCATTGATATTTGGATTAAAACACTCTTTTGGGATTATTGTGATTTCATTTAAAGACATGCTGGATTATATCACTGTGATGCATCGAGACTGTTGGTTCGTAAACTCATTCGAAACTATTGGTTTATCGGCATATTCTCAAGATTCTTGGATTGAAATTCATTCGGAATATTGTATACATTTGGACTCGTGATAGAACATTTATGATTATTTGGGATTTAATACTGTAAGTTTTTCTTAAATTTTCCTTTTTTACTTAGAAAATTAAATTATTTGTTGATTTTAGTCAACTTGTTGGTTTTACTTTTTCTGCTACTTAGTTTAAGAAATGATATTCGTAACAACTGCACCGAGAAGGTTTTTGAGTGTTTTTCAGAAAATACTATCACTGAAAAGTATGGGGATAGGGGACAAATGGGATTACATAGTTTAGCTCTGTCGATTAATATTGTTGGTGTAATACTTCCAATATGAATGCTGGATATTTCCACCATCTGACAACTATTAATACCTATACTAGTTCTAGTCTGTTATCGCTCTTCTTGGTTGAGGGTCTGGAGTTAAATAATCCAGATCTGGTAGACTCGATTCGTCGATGTCATCATGAAAATGCTCCATCTGTTTCCGAAGGCTCTGAAGGTGAACTTGGATGTCCCTCATCTCCTTTTTGGCTTTGATGAAAGAAGGTGGCATAACCTCTATAGATCCTTCCAAAAGGTCCAAAGTCTCAGGAACGGCATACTTGAGGAAAGAACCACCCCTGTTTGCTTGGCGGTATGCACTATTCACAACGGTGCAGCTAACGAAAGCTTCAGTCCCCTGCTTCGGTTCAGTATACGTCCGTGTGAAAAGGATCTCCATTGTTTCATCATCCTCATCGTCTGCATACATGCTCTCAGTACTGAGATCATCTCTTTGCTCCGATATATCGAGGTCTGACTCTGTACGTGAAACAGACAGTCTTCCACTCGGTTGATACTGGACCAAGTTGTCCACAGCAGCGCTGGCCAACTCTGTGAGTGCGGTTAATTCGGGAAAAGACTCTGCTGTAGGGGTCCTATCACCAATCTCATCCACGGTTTGAGCCCGTGAATATGCCTCCTCCATTTTTTGAATCTTCAACGACAGTGTTGGTTCTTGTTCTATGGGTGTAGTGCTTGTATCAGCAGGGATTGATTCTACATGCTGCATTATTATGGAGTCAACCAGTGTAAGAGCATTCAGAGAAAATGCATTGTCTCTTTCCATAGACGAGGTCCATGAATCATCAGTTATCGATTCAACATTATCGCAACCTTCCTGATATTTTGAGGATTTGACCGAAACGCTCATTAGAGCTGCAGGAGTGAGTGTATTCTTCGTCGGTTTGTCGTTATGATGTTCTTCTCTTTCTTTTTTAGTGAGATTTATTTCGTTCATTTTAAGTGATTTTGTGTCTTGTTCATCTTTCATTTGGTCCGTCATGTGAGTTGTATTCATTTCCACCTCTGCTTCAAGAAAACGTTCCTGTTTCTCTGTTGTGAAAACTTGTGAATATGCCTCATCAATTACGTCGTCCAACGCATCCATTACTTCAACAACGTCCTCTTCATCGTTGCCTAATAAATATTTATGTTTGTTTTCCGCTCCTGTAGATGATGTTGCTTGTATATCACTACTTTCCGATATCTCTTCATCGATTTCCTTTACTTCTAAGTCTTGCTTTATGTGTTCATTTAATAGGCATTTATCTCTGTCATCAACCGAGTGCGCTTTGTCCGCAGACACTGCATAATCGAGATTTCCATCTCCTCCGCTTCTCTCTGATGACGATTTGGAGTGAGACAAATTATTATTGCATGCTGGCACTTTTTCAGTAAATAAAAAACGTTTGTCGTGTCTACCTAGAACCTCTTTTATGTCCACTGTAATTTTCTCATCCAATTTTGGAAATATTTCACTCAAATTGACGTCTTCTCCATCCGTTTGTTTTGAGTTGCCAATGACGCTATCAACATCAATTAATCCTACAAGATTTTCCTTTCCAGCATTTAGTGAAGAGTTTATTTTATCCTTAAGTTCAGTAACGTCTTTGCTCTGCTTTGTGATATCCTCTCTATATTCACGTTCCTTTTCATCCATTCGGGAAGCAAAAAACACATTTTCACAAACTGGAATATCATCGTCATCTGTGATGGACAATAGTGTCTGGCTTTCCAGCAGAAGAGAAAGCCTCCTGCAGACAATATCTCCAAATTCTGACACCATTTGCTTCATTTGTCCCTTATGTGTTTCCTCGCTAGATACCTCGTCCTCTTCTTCTTCTAGCTCTTCCTCATCCTCCTCTCGCCAAATGGCCATGGAAGACGGTGTCGGAGGTGGTACTGTGCCATCTTCGGATTCGTCACTTTTCGCGATCTTCAACTGATCTACTTCTTGGCTATTAGTGCCGTCCTCCTCACGGCGAAATTGTTCCTCATTGCTAGCTTTTGAGTCGATTCGATATTGCATATCACGGCTAGAATCTTCCCAATTTTTGCAGTCTAAATCCATATCGCGAAATTCGCCTTCTTTGCTGGCGTTATGTTTGATGATATTTTCCTGAACCGGACATGAATATTGCAATTTTGAACCATTCTGTAATTTAGCACTGTCATTTGAACTTGGTTTTATACTACTTTCCTCTACTTTTGACTCATCCCTACTTCGCAACACTTTATGACTTAACATCGTTTCACTATCACCAAGCCCTGATATCGCAGGTTGTCCAATATCGGCCTTATTTTCATTCTTGACTACATCATTTGATTCTTCAACCTCAGAGAGACACAAAAGTTCAGTCTCTTCAAACTCTTTCAAACTATCGCTGTCTTGCTTCTCTGAAAACCCATTTCCTTCTAAAGGTGTAACATTTTCGTCATTTTTCTGTGTTAAACGTTCTTTTTCTCCTTGTTGAATGTTGTCACTTTCATTCACTGTGCTTACAATAGCTGATGTATCTGATTTTCTAGTTGCAGAATCTATTGAAAGAATCCCGCCCTGAACTCTGTGATTCTCACACGATCGATCATCTATCGTGTCCTGAGAAATCTGCTTGTCTGGTTCTTTCATCGAATAGTTTAAAATTACATCTTGATTTTCCAACCTTATTTGGTGAACGACGGAAATATCCTCTTTTATAGGACACATGTTAGAAACTGTTTCGACCATTACAAACTCCTCCTCGCCCTTGCCATCCTGTGCTTTAATCATATTAGCAAATGTCTCTTTCTCACAAGTTTCATCTGGTGTTACTTTCCGTATTTCAGTCTCTTCCACTTCTCCACTTTCACAACTAGATTTTGCTATCTCATGCTCCACATCTGAGGACAAATTGTCCTTAGATTTAGAGTGTGACGCAGTTGATTCCAGAGCTGCAAGTTCCACACCGCATGTGCCTTGTTTCTCAAGCTGTACTGTAGCTGATGGCTTCAATACAAAGTCTAGACAGTCCTTTGCACTATTAACGTGCGAGTGTTTAGCCGTTGAATTTGGAGCTGTACATTCCACATTACAGGCGCCAGGGTTCTCAAGCTGCACTGTAGCTTGCGGCTTCCCATCTCCATCAAGGCAATCCATTGCCCTTTTGAAAGTCAGCGAACTATCTGGTCCTTCAGGGGATTTAATATGGCAAGACATATGATGTGTGTTAATTATAATGGGCGTTGAGGTATTGATTGTTTCAGGCATAATTACACCTGCGTGGCAAACATGATCACGAGTACAAGAAACGGTCCCACTCTCCTGCTCTAAATTTACTGTATTCTCCAGCAAATGAAGAACTGATTGGACAGGCACACCTGACTCTACTTTCTCTCGCAATACGCTAGAGTTAAATGCATCATTTGTTACGGATCGTTTGCTGCTTTCGTGGTTTGAAGCAATTGTTCCTTCCTTTTCATTTGTAACATCATTAACATTCCTTGCCCGACGTTCCCCACGTTTATACAAACACTCTGGAGAATCAGAAGTGTCAGAATCAAGTTTTAGTTTGGATGTGCTGTCGCAGTTTTCTATTGCACTACTTTCTGATTTGGTAATATCTTGTTGAGGCAAGCTATTGTTAGCTCTGTCATCTGAAGCAACATACCTGGCAACATTCACTTCTGTGACGTGTTGAGACAGGCCATCGTTACTGTCCGTGTTCAATGACACGTTGTCAAAACTGTTTTTCAGTACGTTTCCTAGGGATAATTCTTCTCTCGTCTCTTCCTCATCCTGCTCGTCTGGTGAGGACCCCTTTGATTTACTTTTTCTACGTTTTAATTCGCAGCAAGATGGTGTTTCTTTCTCTTGTTTTACAGTTTCTACTTCACTGGAGTGTCCTTGACTGTTGCCCATGGTGATAATTGACGATAAACGTCTGATCTTAAATTCTCGTATACTGTTCGACGAAATTCAATAGTCAATACGATTCGGATTCCATAAACAAAGTCAAGGAAGGTTGACCAAATACAAAGCCATTATTAACTGAGATCTCCAGCACTAAAAAAATAAAAACAGAATAATTCAATATTTAGAAACATGCCGTAGAAAAGCATCTTTGTAAAATCAGCTGATGAGTGGATGTGGTTGAGTCGGTAAATATGGATGGGCAGTCTTGAAGAATGGCCTTTAGGGTGGTTGAGACAAATTCATCAGAGGATGCGTGGTGATGACATTTATTTGCTGAAACATCTGCGACACCATGGGTCAGTTCTCCCATCTCTTTTGACGTCACTTTTTGTATTGGTCCTACTTGAATCTGTCCTGGAATGAAAACAAGAAGACAAAACTAAATGATCATCTACAACCTTTAACTGTTAGAAATTTGTTTTCACATTCTTTTCATTAAATATAATTCTATAAAATATCGTGCAGATTTGCCTGGACTTAATTGTTTTAAATATTGAACTATTATCACGGGTCTCTCTAATGTTTCACACACACACAAACACATTTGTATGTGCGTGGGTAGGTAGGTAGGTAGGGAGGCACGTACGTGAACCAGACCATGGCTTTGAAATATGTTTTGGTATATAATATCATCTGTAACAACATAAAAACAAACAATCTACCTTTACGTCTTTCCTCATTAATGTACGTCAAACAGCATATAATTTCAGTACAGAGAATACAGGACTGAGCATTCTTTAATGAAAATCTAACCTCAGGAGTCATAGAAACAGTTGAGTTGTCAGTATGTTATTAAATTTAGACCATGCCCTCTCCATACTGGCAAAGGACAATCTTATTAAAAAGTTCTTAAATAAGCATTCTCTATAATTATTAGCCGCATAGTGTCTTCTTTATTATTAGTTCCTTCGTCTACATCTTCATTTTTGTGTTTGAAACAAATCACTGCAAAGCATAGAGAGTAGAGTATTCTTATAATCAGCTAAGACTTCAACACTTCGATAATAACTTTGCATTTTATCCGTAACTTATGAATCAATTTGATTTAAAAAAAAACTGCGCAGTCTCGAATACAGGTTGGAGCGTACGGGCAAGCCATAGCGAATCTCAACATATTCTTCCTTATAATGCGTACAGATTCTTTCTAAGCTTTAATTGCAAATGAAACACGAGGTGCTCAAATCAGACAGTATTGAGTGTATTATTAGCATATTTTGTTCAGACTGTTGGCAGATAAACTCCAACAGTGTACAGTTCTCAGAAGTAGCTACAAATGCACCATCAAAAACAACAGAAAACGAACAAATGAACTGCCACTTTTCAGAACTCAAGGAGAGGACATCTCAGTTTGAAGGAGCGGAATAGACGGAAAGACATGTACGTACTATACGTCTGAATATGTATGACGCATATAAATAGGACATCAGTATGAAATCCGGCAAGTTCTATTTATCAGAAAGGGCTTTCATTCTGACCAAAGAAAGCCTTCTTCAGACGAATGACTGGTGGCCCTGAAAAACACACCAGACTGACATGCTGCTTGGGACATGAACTAATGGCAAAGCGAAAAATAAATCAAGATCACAAAAATCATACGGTCACCATAAGTCAACCTCATTGGCGTTTTTTTTCTTCGGAAAAAAGTATGTAAAGTACACAGAAACAAACTACCAAATAGGAAAATTCACAACTCAGGACTTTTTGATCCGGGAATATAGCTAATGCATTGTTCGGTGTCAGGATAGGGAACACCCACGTAAATAGATAATTGGGCGTATGTTGGACATGACAAAACTGCATGACTGCTGTAAGGCGAAAGAATGGATAGACAGTGAAAGGGACAAAGGACAAGGACCCGAGGAGCGAAGGAGGAATCTATCCTGTTGGCGCCCTTTCTTCCCGTGGCTTGCTTGGGAGACATTCATAACAAGCGTATCATCGCAAAAATTAATAAGAACGTAAACGTGCACAAAATAAAGTGTCGCACATTCCGACAAGGCGATAGCTACATTAATCCTAAAAGATCAGATTAGATGCGACTAGCTTCACCTTTACTGACTATAGCCGTACACAGATCTAATGACACACTATGTAATAACATGTGCGAATCTATGTTTTAATCAGCAGGGGACACGGGGTTGAGCAGTACAAACATGCATCTTAAAATTTGTGCGTAGCGAAGGATGGAATGTATGCAAGATGACCACCTTATTTCTGGATTAATCCATGATTTGTTGAATTCGTGCAGAACTGTATGTGCCATCAGCTCTGTATATACATATAGTGGACTAACTTAACAGAGTAAATAGATCAATGCTGGATATGACGAACAATTTTGAACCGAGTTATTTCTGAACGTACCGCGATACGTACCACTGTATGCCGCAGTTATATTAGGGACTAACAAATCAATGTTCTGGTACTGGGGCCAGACACATTTATGTTTAATTTCCGTCTTTCAAAATAGCTGGAAAAATATAATTCTCCGATTCATAGCAAAATAACAACATATTAAATGCGTGAGATTATTTGTAAAATATAATAATCATCTTGAGATAAAATGAAAAGAAATATTTCAACTAAAAAAAACAAATCACAGTCCCCTCCCCATAAAATTAAAGTGCCAGTACCTTGTAGTAGATGAATTTGCTATGTGTATGTTAATTGTTGAATAAGCTGACACCTAAATATTGTAACTAAAATGGGACGATTAATCGTACACTTTAGCTGATACTTTGAAAGACATCGTGCTAACGATAGAGAGCCAACTGATAAAAGTATGAAGTGTTGATACAATTTTTGAGCTACGCTATTCATATTATAGGTAGAAAAAAATACTTTGAGAGGGACGCCAACACCCGGGCACGATATTTATAAGAGAGGGCCAGTAAACATAAGACACACTTACTGAACAAATTGGAAAATATTTATTGGTCTTGAGAAATTACGCTAAGTTTAGATGAAATGAAAGTGCGCTCCTGAAAATCATAGTCTTAAAAAGGAAAACATACTCAACACATTCACATACGTTAATAAATAACCTAAATATGCGCGTTTTATGGGGTGGGGGTGGGTGTTGTTGCTTTTCTTTTAAATCCGAAATTTTTACAAAGTTGGAATTGACCCGATTATGTTTCACAACATTCCATTTGGCCACCACGTAGGCATGAGTGACACGTGTTAAACATATGATTAACTGATCACAAATATAATTATATTTGTAATATTCACCATTAATTTGTGACAGATACGACAGTTTTGTAAAAAAAAAAGAAAAAAAGAAAAAAAAAGAAATGAGAACTTTTAAAACTGTTTTGTCATGAATAATGAAAACACGTTGTTAATATCATTAGAGTCGAAACAAGTTTCTTCGCCAATTTTCGTATATTCCTTAATGACGGAGATTACCGACGAACTGATACGGTAAAGAGTACGGTTGCACGTACTACCAGTCAAAATATCTCGTTAAGCAAGTATACCGGTAATACAGCGCACCTCTACTGTAGAATGTATGCATTACAGACCGCGTTGTCTTGATCCTAAACGTTAAAAAAAAATTACAGTAGGAACTAGTGTCATTGCTTCTTGGAAATACAAATAGGAATTCAAGTCTTTCATTGAAAACCTTTCTTCGCCTTGAGGTTAGAGCGTCCGCCTCGGCTGCGGGAGGTCGCGGGTTCGAACCCCGGCCAAGTCATACCAAAGACCTATAAAAATGGTACTAACAGCTGCCTCGCTAGGCGCTCAGCATTAAGAGGCTAGTGTTAGGACTGGTCGGCCTGGTACCATGATAATGTGACGTGGTGGGTGGGACATGATACTACATGTCTGCAGAATGATTCCATAGTGCAGTGCTATCCAACCTGCGGCCCGCGGGCTGAATTTAAATGGCCCGCCAGAGCTCGAGCAATTTTTTTGTGCATTTATGTAAAAAAAGTCAATGGCCTACTTTCATAGTATATCTTCTTAACCAGGTTATCACGTGAGCTGGGATCAACAAAATCAAACATAGCGTATTACAGCTAACGCCATCTATCGAATGATAATGACAAATAACCAGTAAGTTAGTATATTAAGTTGCTTTTAAGTTTTCTGCTGCGGCCTTCGGCTTCAAGAAAAAAATTTCAGTGGCCCATGGTGTCAAAAAGGTTGGACAGCACTGCCATAGTGCTAGACATCACTACAAACTACCACACTGCAGATATCGATCGTATCGATATGACTGAAAAATTGTTACAGCAACCTTTAAAAAAAATCCAAAATCACACACACACACACACACACACACACACACACACACACACACACACACACACACACACACACACACACACACACACACACACACACACACACAGCCTGGTGAAATATTTATAGGAACTCGGGCCTGGCTAGGTTGGGTGGAATACAAAACAGGAACTCGGTCACCAATATAATCTAACATTAATTCGTTCTAAGCAGGAATCGAACTCACGCAGCGAAAACCAGTAACTTGTACCTAGCTGTCATGCAACCAGCCACCACAGGGCCATGCAGGGATCCCCCAAAAGGATGGCTCAAGATTGATTAGTTTAGTGTGGTGGTTTACGGTACAGCAACTCAAGTAGGTTATTTAACGCCAATATAATTGGAGTCAAGTACCTTGCTCTAGGACTCACAACGGCTGGTCTGAGCCTAAATTCATCTCAGCAATGGTGATGTGTATGGATATCACTACAATAGCAGCTTTTGGTCAATGTACGAACCTTAGCCTAAATTCATCTCAACAATGGTGATGTGCATGGATATCACTTCAATAGCAGCTTTTGGTCAATGTACAGAGCACAAAAGGGCAATAGCCAATAGTCAATAGCCAGAGCACAAAAGGGATAAAGAAACTAATATATTTGACTGAATAAAATCAAAGAGTAACCTCGACAAAATTTTATCTCAGAAATTCTATTATGCACTTATTATTTTCCTATAAAACAACAACACAAGATCGGGTGGACAAGGAAAACATAATTTATTTTTAAACACCATTTAATATTTAGAACACGAGGGGACATATGTAAGTCCTACTAGCATGAGGTGCTAGGACGGGGCTAAGGGATGCCTACATACCCCCCCCCTGCCCCTCGGAAACACGTTGAAAGTAAGTACTCGAGATGCACGAAAACTCACTCGCTAGGCAAACGGAGTTTGACTCTTTGTTATATGCCCACAAATACGAACTCCAAACTGTCTTGTATCTAATTTCTTTTTATCCAAATGAGTAACATATCTCTTTGAAACAACGGTATTTTCATATACTAACTGTTTCTTGGAGACAATGGTATTTTCATGAACTAATGACAATTGTTGTTTTTATGTGTAGATAACACGCGTATCTAATAACATAATGTCTCTTTGAACAACGGTATTTCCATCCACTAATGACCATGCTAATTGTTATGTGTGGATAACACGTGTATGTGACGACAATGGCCCTGTTGTAAGAACGTTCAGTATCATTGAAACTTACATTTGTTTTCTGAACATGTCAAAACTTCATCAGTAATCGATAATAAAGGATAGCAATGCTCTACTAGAAGGTGGGGAGCGAGGTAGCTCAGTAATTGAATGGTCGCGGGTTCGATATCCCCCTAATATATTTCTGGTTGCCTGCCTTGCTGAATCCTTGGGAGAGTTACTTAGTTCCAATTTTCGCGGCATGATATAGCCAATCATGTGTTTAAAGTACTATTAAAATCATCCTCTCCCCGAAAACCCCCAAACAAAAAACCTCTCCTTGGAGGCATCCTTGTATGCTTATCTGCCCTTATTTATATTTAATTTAACTTTCCCTTTTGAATAATGAGAATGTATTGAATAATTTTATTTTCTAGTTTTAGTTTGTGTTTCTTTTAACGGCGCTTTCAACACATTGTTCTTTCGGTCATGTTGAGGAACTGGGAGCTCTGTGTCTTTACCAAGGACAGAGAATGAAGAGTGGCAGGCCCGCATTTTTCATCATCATCATCATCATCATCATCATCATCATCAGTCCCTTAATCTAAGAGGTCGTTGGGGCACCACAGTTGACTTTACAACCAATTCTATCCATCTTTCCCTGTTCTCTACTGCCCTTTGGGAATCTCCATATCCCATGCCTGTCCACTCCTTAATGTTGTCTTCCCACCTCTTTTTTAATCGGATACCGCATTTTTAATCGGATCTAAGAAGAAAAAGCATACATTAGATATGACTTGGGTGAATATTGGTGACCATGTGGGGCGCTGGAATGCTTTGATGGGCGAAATTGGGTTAAGAGAATCCAACATAGCGTGATGTAAGCTTCTTGGGTTTACAACAGTGACGTCATCAAATCTTGTTTACCAGCTTTCGCCTGAAATTGGTTCACCCATGGATGTCGCCAAACAACATTGGATTAATTCGTACACATATGAAAATGTCCAGGTTTCTCAGTTCGATGAAGAAACTATATGGCCCATTATGTGATGAAACATCGATGTTATCTGATTTTAATGGGATCCAACGCTGTATAGGACCAATACCTTTCAAGATTCAGTATTATACATATGATTTGGCGCATACGACTTTTCGCAAGTAATGGCGGCAGTGGGGCTTTGGGGTTATTTATATTCTTATCTTCTATACATTATTACTTCTCTTTCATGCATTATGTATAAAAATGAAAACATGTTCTTATAACTAAATCAAAGATATTGAATCACAATTCAAATTTTGTTCTCTCAAATATGCAAATTTTGAAATCAGACTCTATATACCTGGAAGTCGTATCATAGCATTTTTTAATTATATCAACACACTTAAATTTTTCGTAATCGCCAGGCATTAAATTTAAAATCCAAAGAATTTAAATCTAAGTCAATACATAAATTCCTGACATGTTTCAACACTTCCTATATTGGTCATTAATATCGCAAACATATATATATATATATATATATATATATATATATATATATATATATATATATATATATATATATATATATATATATATATATATATATATATCTGTGACCGGTTTCGCTTTGGTGGCGCTCTACAGTTTCGTATTTTGCAGAATTTGTTTTTTAAAAAAATTCCCCCGGGTTTCCTCACTAGGCATACTGGCTATTTAAAATAGACCTTGTATATCTTAGGTATTGTTCAAAGAACCTTTAATTCCCTTTATTTTGGTGTATGACTGATGGGTGTAATATGGGTTATAGAGTATACAGCTTGGCCTTACTCCAGATGTGCACCTTTCAAAAAAGTGCTAGCTCCACTTGGTCATTTTCACTTCCTGAACTTCAGAGGTAAATTTTTTTTTAAAAAAAGCCGATGCCTTTTTTTACATTTTATATATTTGGTAATTCATTCATTGCACTTTCAGAAGCTGGTATTGTCTAGTCTGGCAAAATTCATTTTCCCTATTGTAATAGCTGCTAAGGATAGTGTACTTTAGACAAATTCAGGCTGATTTTTGGAGCACAAAGGAGCAGTCATTTTAGTAAGCAGTGTGCTAAGATCATTTACAATTTCCAAAAGTACTCTATCCAAAGAAATGACAGTCACATTACATCAAAGTAGCATAGAGGTATGCCAACATTCTCTCTACTGTGCATGTTTTAAATGCAAACAACTTCACCTTACATATGTCAGTCTCTCAAAAATACATAACAACTAGTGAGCGCCCCCTTAAAGAGCACATACGTATTATTATTGTATGATTTAATTTTGATTGTATGGCTGAAATATTTAAGTCACAAGCATCAAAACAGTCCTTTTGAATAATTCTCCTGTATTTCCACCCTCAGAACAGTATTTATTAGTGTCAGAGTCTCAAATAGGTACAGCCCACCCCACCCCCATGATAAAAAGTGAACTATTTTAAAAATGCGCATTGCATTTTGTCAACATAGTAACCAGTGTTATTCTGAAAGACAGAAACATGAAACTAGCCATAATTATTCCTGAGATGTCAACAATAAATTTTACAGTTTGAAAAGGAATGGAACAGATGAGGTTCATAAAGGTCAAAGGTCAAAGGGTAAAATATTAGCTTTTTGTTTAATATGGAAGAAAGCAAATTTGCTTTGTCATCATTTATTTTTTAATTTCATTGCAAATAAATGAAAAGAAACATTTTCACCGTATATTTCTTCTACTTAATGCAACAGTTTTAAATGTAAATTGACTTTATTCCTATATTCCAATACTTCTAATTTTCCCATAAATAAGGTCACTACTCACACAAATATGCCTCACGGCAAATTATGTAAGCAAGAGTAAAATAAGCATAATTAGCTTATTTTCATGCATTAAAATCAATGTTCAGGTACCATTTTATTCAGAACATCATACATAATAATATGAAAATAAGAAAAATAATTGCATAAATTTTTATATTTGTTTTAAGGTGGCGCTCTACAGTTTTGTATTTTGCATAGAGTTAGAATTAAAAAAAAAAAGAATTCCCCCGGGTTTCTCCACTAGTTATACTGGCTTTTTTTACAAAAGACCTTGTTTATCTTAGGTATTGTTCAAAGAACCTTTAATTCCCTTTATTTTGGTGTATGACTGATGGTGTAATATGGGTTATAGAGTATACAGCTTGGCCTTACTCCAGATGTGCACCTTTCAAAAAAGTGCTAGCTCCACTTGGTCATTTTCACTTCCTGAACTTCAGAGGTAAATTTTTAAAAAAAGAGCCGATATCTTTTTTTTACATTTTATATATTTGGTAATTCATTCATTGCACTTTCAGAAGCTGGTATTGTCTAGTCTGGTAAAATTCATTTTCCCTATTTTAATAGCTGCTAAGGATAGTATACTTTAGACAAATTCAGGCTGATTTTTGGAGCACAAAGGAGCAGTCATTTTAGTAAGCAGTGTGCTAAGATCATTTACAATTTCCAAAAGTACACTATCCAAAGAAATGTCAGCCACATTACATCAAAGTAGCATAGAGGTATGCCAACATTCTCTCCACTGTGCATGTTTTAAATGCAAACAACTTCACCTTACATATGTCACTCTCTCAAAAGTACATAATAATTGGTGGGCGCTTCATCAGACTGAATTCAAACTGAATTCAATATCATTGATTATGTCATTAAATATATTCTGTTTCTAAGTAATCAATAATATAAACAATATGACATACACAAGATGACGTCATACTTACATTTTTAACCTAATTGTCTTATTCTGTAACGAACAGTAGACATGGAAATATGCATATACAGCACAGATTAATGATATTTTAATACATAAAAATACATAAAACTGGATCTTAAAGATACGTATATCTCTATTGAACACTATCTCAAAAACTATTATGAATAAATAGAGATATACAGTTTTATTAATATTTTTTTGTATAATGCACATTTGAATTTTATATATATATATATATATATATAATATATATATAATTCAAATGTGCATTATACAAAATAAAAATATTAATAAAACTGTTTATCTCTATTTATTCATAAAGTTTT
>JAECUM010052310.1:0-21206 GCA_016617855.1 Megalonaias nervosa | reverse complement strand
ATATATATATATATATATATATATATATATATATACAGACAGACAGAGACATACAGAGAGAGAGACAGAGACTAATAATCATTATAATCATTAACGTTTTATCGGATATTTTAAGATATATTTGCTCTGCTTGAATTTCAATTAGGCAACGACTGCTATATCTCGTTCACTCGATTACGGTTCAGTTACATTGGGATTTCTTGATCTAAACGAAAAACGAGGTCGGACGAAAAATCACTATGACTGGAATCCTTCTCTCTCTTGAGACTTTAGTCAAAAACCTTTTCTTTTCTCTGGCTTTGTTTTAAAGTAGATCGCATTGAATATATGCCTGAAAATATAGTGACATTTAAATGATGATCATTGTATTTAACAAAATTATATATTCTGCAGGTAGAACACCAGTGAATGAGAACAATGAAGAACACAACATTGAAGCTTTCCTCCGAGATTTCAGAGGACAACATAGACACAAACGAAACAACTTGTATCCCTTAAATGATACGTCATATTCCCAAAATGTAGAAACTGTACATAATATAACTGAAACAGGTGAGAACCGTTTTAGTAAACATTTTGAGTTCTTGCATTATTATTACGTACAAAGATGGTAAGATAATATCACATAAGATGATGGATAGATAACTCAGAATGATAATGATAAGTTCAGTTTGATGATGAGATGTCGTATGAGAATATACTATTTTAGGAACACTTGTTACGCAATATCAAGCCTTGTAGGATGAAGAAATAGTTCACGACTCAGACATGTAATGTAAACGGGAAAACAATTACTGTATAATAAGGACCTGACTGTCTTTTCTCGACTCCAACCATATATTTAATTGCACGTGCACACATCTATATATCCATATCAGGGATGCAAAAGAATGTTTGCTGAAATGTTTAGACAGTTATGAACTAGAGGAAAATCCGGGCCAAATTAGTACCACAAGTTAGCTGAGCGCCCAGTGTTAGACGATTATTCCGTGTATGTGTGCCCATGCATTCTTGCCTGTAGAATTTCAGCAAATTACATGCGCTACTATATTTGTGAATTCGCAAAACCATTCAAAGAAATATCTCATGACGAATATATTATGATAATTAATCTTTCATATGTTCGCGAATGCGAATCACGTAGCAAAAAGTCACAAATGCTACACACAAAACGCAGACAAAAGGCATCACCATCATTTGTTACATTTACTACCTTGACTTCTTTCCTGAGACTGAAATGCTCAATCAAATTCACGTGCAGATGTTACGTTCAGTTTGTGATACACATAAGCCTTCACAAGCACAAACACATACACCCATCTATAAATATGTATTTCCTCACTTTTGCAGCTATTTATCGACGGTACCCCAGATTAATCTCCTAACAAGAAGTCGGAATACGAAAAGAAAGATAAAAGAAATTTATTCTCACATTTTTAACGGGGTAAGTGTTGAAACATATTAAATTAATACGTAATGAACTGGGCAAAAAATTCTTAACGAATGAACAAATTATGAATGGGATAGGTAATGAATTCTTAAGCATTTCGTTTAATTTGCATACCACATGTTCTTGTAGAAAATGAACACGATCATATTTTGGAATGGGCCGATATGTAATATAGTAGGATATACAAAGCCATATTGTATTGCCTAAACAAGGAAGACGGTAGATTTAATTTTAAGGATCTCACTTAATTGAATGTCTTAACCAAATTAGGCGTTTTGATATTTTTAACATAGAGGTAATTACAAAACAACTTCCATAACCGTTCCCATCAGTGAATAGGTCCATGTTTCCTCCATCCATGATAGTAAAATAAGACGTAATGCTTAACGATTTATAAGTTAAGCGGAAAACTAGAAAACTGTCTTTTGAAAAACTACGCAGATGTTTATATTGGTCACATCTATGAAACATTCTCTTGATGTTAAATTATGGCTGTTTTAAAGACATTTCCTTTTCTCACAAAATGTAACATTCGTTTTGATGCCAAAATAAAAAAGTTATATGTATACATTCTTCAAGAGGAATGTTTAATTTATTACATTTTTTTGTTCATACTGTAAATTATAAAAAAATTATAAAGTCATTATTTGTATTTATTTGTATTTGTATTTATCACAGGTACACCTGCTCTACAAAGGAATTGTAGATCCTGAAATATCAATCAATATTATTCTTGCTCAGTTTATATTTTTTAAGGTAAGACTAAGCTTTTTGTTAACTCGATATATCTGAGTATGTTAAGTACTTGTTATTGAGTCATGTTTTGTCCATGAATACGTAATATATGTAAATTATCTATTACAATGGCTACAACATTTTTGATTTATACTCAAAATGAGCAGAGGTGATGGTGATTCTAGCGACGCTTAGATGGCCAATACACCGTCAAGTTCGATCTTTGATATAAACGATCATTCAGCCTGTAGATGAAAATACAATCATTAGCTAGACTTACAAATACCTGCACACAGTTCGTTGATATTATTATTCCTGAATAATGTATTCATCAAAACCATATTATCAAAGAAAATATTTTCAGCTCCAGAGGAATTAAGTATGGACTTGATGTTTAAAAGCAAAGATAGGGAATCAATATTTCAAACTGCGATAACTTATTATTTATTTTCCATGTGAATTTATATGAAGTTAGAAATGAATAAAAAGTATGTTCTGCTGTCCATATTGTTAGCAATCTACAACATAACCATTGTCCATTATTCTACAGGCGACCGCAATAATTCCCGTTTAAAGGAGCAATATTCCTAAATAAAACATTTTCTGTCACTATAAAGTTTCGACGTCTGATAGAACCAACTATGCAACATTGGTTCAAGATCAAACTGGCTTCATATCCGGCTGATTTATATTGAAATAAAGTCTGGCTGATTTAAGATTAAAATGTCTTATGCAGACAATTATATAATGCCAGGTTTTAAACACGGATGGATACAAAGACATTTGGAAAAGCCATAATATGATTACAAGAATAAAACCGTATCGTAAAAACCAATGTTATATTCAACAAGGTAATTATTGGACCAAAGCAAATATTTAAGATTTCCCTGGTTTCATTGCGATATTTTACTTTAGAATATACTTTAGATGCATTGATTACCAGTGCCATTGAAAGGAAAAACATGCCTCGGTATCAAACTAACATTGTTTTGCATTGTTTGGTTTGCATTTTTGCTTATAGGAGTTCAATGATTTTCCATACAAGACATCTGGAGTGGCGAAGTATAATAACGCAAAGTACATTGATGCATTTAAATATCTTTCTGACATTGAAAGTTGGGACGTGAGAACAGGCGCGAAATATCAACCAGCCTACGACCACGGAATGCTCTTTACGAAGTAAGCATATGCACACGAAGCAAAACTCCGCATATTGGCAATGCGCGGAATCCACTTAAATAATGCGATGTATACGTTTCAAACGTGCATATTCATGATCATCCAATATAAATTTTGCTTATTTGCTCAAAAATGCTTTGTACAAAAGTTGTAGTTTATGAAATAATACAGTACTAGTTGTCTCTAGACATGAAATTCCTTGCAATAAGTACAGTTTGGTCTGTCTAGCTGCTTATAATAATTGGCATCGGGTGTACAAGAATTTCACTCGAATTCCATACTGCATATGCCTGTAATCACTCGGATTCCATACTGCATATAATTGTAATCACTCGGATTCCATGCTACATATGATTGTAATCACTCGGAATCCGTACTGCATATGACTGTAATCACTCGGATTCCATACTTCATATGACTGTAATCACTCTGATTCCATATTGCATATGATTGTATCACTCGGATTCCATACTGCATATGACTGTAATCACCCGGAATCCATACCGCATATGATTGTAATCACTCGGAATCCATACTGCATATGATTGTATTACTCGGATTCCATATTACATATGATTGTAATTACTCGGAACAAAATATAAGTAATACAATGTCGCACTTTTATAGGGAATAACTTAATGAAAGAATATGTTTTATAACGTTCTGGAAGTTCAATTACTCTTTAATAATAATATTTTCACTGTGCGCTCTAGCCCCAATGCAAAATGTTAATAACACTATAATTGTAATCTTATAAAGAATTATACATTTCCTTCCTACCAATGCCATACATTGTGGAATTGGACTGGAAAATAACACGAAAAAGAACGACAAATATTCGAAAAACAGTTGGGAACTTCAATTGTGATGATTAAACGGAAAGTTAATAAATGCTATGAGTGCCAATATAAGAGAGCACCTATTACGTGAATTCCATTGCACAAAAGATCTTTTCTTTGTTCCAACAATAATATTTAGTTCAAGATCCTGTTTTACATTTGAGAGGATATGATTGGGTTCTGTGGAAGAGATTAACCAAATATTTTAATTTACACGCCAAAGTCTCCATAATTGAACTTGTATTACACGTACCTTTGTATCATACCGGGATGCAAAGAACAATAAGTAACTTAAAATAGGGAAATAAACATGTGCCTGTTCCTGCTGCATGTATATATCGGTTACACATGTCACTCATATATGTGTAGGACTAACATAGGAATTTTAAACAATAATAATAATAATAATAATAATAATAATGATAATAATAATAATAATAATAATAATGATACTACTACTACTACTACTACTAATAATAATAATACTAATAATAATAATAATACTATTATTATTATTATTATTAGTAGTAGTAGTAGTAGTAGTAGTAGTAGTATTTTCAATAACGAAGACCCGTTTCAACAGGTTATCACAATTCCATCCTTTAACAATAATTAATGTAGCTTATTAAGGTTTCGTTAGTGTGTTAGCTTTTCTAAAATATCGATATTTTATGGGTACTTATAACAGCTATGTGTTTATTGTAGGTACAGGCTGTATCAAAACAACTTGACTTACTTTGCAATGAACAATTTGCAACTAAACGGCAAGTGTTCTCTCTCTCTCTCTCTCTCTCTCTGATAGCACATCATGTGTTATATGAATTATTAATATGCCTAAATACATGGATGTGACAAATTTCTTATTTATGACTCCGCATCAATTTAAACAGATGGCCTATTCCTCACGAAGCTTATTCGGTTTTACACTGTTGAGGAATTCTCAAAAATGCACTTTGAGTCTTGATGTTCAACCCAATTTCTTTTCTACTGAGGGTATCGGTTTTGATTTTATAATAAATCCCGATTTACAACTACAGTTTAACTTCTCTACGAAATACCATTTAGAGGTCAAAGTTATAAATATGTTTAAGAGTTCGTATCCCTTTATTGTAGCATGAACACATATAGTTATATTCTTGAGGCAGCCTGTTAAATTCAGGAGTAATTGTGATGATGTATCGGATGTTGAAGATGGTACAAAATACAGTATAAAGCATCAGACATTTTAACAGTCACAAATGCATTCATACATCTTCCTTCATTCAGTCTGATCAATCTACAAGGCTATATATACTTATATATATATACCGCGCCATATATATATACTTATATATATACATATATATATATATATATACTCTCTCTCTCTATATATATATATATATATACATATATATATATATATATAATTGTAACCATATATACAGGATTTAAAAATGGCCTTATTAGCGATGTCCTGATAACAGGATCATTTAAATACTGACTGCTGACTTCTACTCTTTCAACATGTAGCAGATTCATGTATGTGGTGCAATAATCGGCCTGTTCATTGAAGATGTACAGAACATTAAAATTCATGTAAGCGGCGACTTCTTGTTTAATCACAACACCTCACATGATATAACAAATCTTGCACAAAATGTGTACTAATGCTGTCATTCGTCGGTTTGAGACTAAATGAAGTTATATCGGTGGCGTTATGCAGCTTAATCGATGTTTTAGTTTTGCTGACATAATTTAATTCAGCTTTAAAAAAATCAAATAAATCAATGAAATGCACTCAGAGGACCACGCCAAAGTGAAATGTATCTACTGGTGAGACTGATATGCAGGTTTGTGCTAGAGCGGCTCTGACGATAGATAGATAGATAGATAGATAGATAGATATACACACACACACACACACACACACACACACACACACACACACACACACACACGCTGCCATACGCCATAGCCTTATATATATATATATATATATATATATATAGCATATATATATATATATATATATATATATATATATATATAGTTAGATAGATAGTTAGATAGATAGATAGATAGATCTATTAAATCGCATAGTTCAGTGTTATTGATAACGGTTTGTATTTGGTTGTTGCGAATATAGGAATGCCGACGGATGTTAAGCGTCCGGGTTTACATCTTGATAGCTCTTGAACTACAGATGCATAATCTACATGCCCTATTTAATAGTTTGTCTTTGTGATGCTTACTGTATACTTGCCATAATATATGAATACTATGTCATGTTAATCTCTCTCTCTCTCTCTCTCTCTCTCTCTCTCTCTCTCTCTCTCTCTCTCTCTCTCTCTTCTCTCTCTCTCTCTCTCTCTCTCTCTCTCTCTCTTAGTCTGTATATACTGGTCATAACGTGTTTAAGAAAAAAAACACAATTTAATTATGCAGCGATGCTCGAATACCTCTATTACTATGGGAGATAGTTTAATTTAAGTGACGAGATCTTGTTACCAATCCTAATTGCTTACACGTACATGTTATTGCCAAATAGTTATGATGCTAATAGAGCTGGTTTCTGGTTTTGTATGGATAGTACGTGTCAAAACATCTGTAATTGCTGAAATTCTGCATTATAGTACTTATCTAATTTATTTTCCTCAGCGGATAACTTTGTGGACGCAGGGAGAAGAACTTGTAATCATACTCATGGGCTTTTTTGCTGTGAAAGTATTAACATGCTTCACTTTTGCAAAGTACTTAGTGGGTGAAATGTCTCCAGAGTGTGTTTTTGTAATCACTGTATGATACCAGTCCAAGTCAGAGTATCTGGTAAACCATGAACATGTAGGAATGTAATTATGATATATGGTTTTTCTCCTTGTTTTCAGGTTTAACATCTAGAGAGCGTGTATGTGATATTGGTAAAAGAACTTCGGTTGTTATGGTAGAGGGCTTGAGTTCGACGGTGATGACAGCGGCACATGAACTTGGACACAGGTACGTCAACCCTTGGCACCCGTTTTGTCTGCCGCATTTACGCCCGCTTAGCGTTTCTGGTTTCCCATGTTGGATTCCTGGCTTGCACGTGAGCAGCTATCAGTGGCCGCCATTTCAAAGCCTTTTGTTTATTTTGGAGTTTCGTTTCCCTATGTCTCAATCACCCGATCATTCTATCATCTAGGCATTTGAAATTACATTCAATGAAAACTATATTGTTACTACACTATGGTCACAATCCTAAGTAACAGAAAAACAAGCGAAACCAAAATGTTTTATAAAGCTGAACAAGCAATTTAATTATGAAAGTTATAAATGAAAAATGAATAGGAAGTTACAGTATTATCAAGGAAATCCAAAGTAGTATTTATATAGTTCTATGAAAGTCCTCAATGAATGAAAAGTTCATGATAATTTTAAATTATGGAAATTTACTGGTTTTCCAAGAGCAGTGATGCTCTACAGAACGGGTTGTCCAGAATTCCTTTGACTAATTTAAAACAGTTTCAGAATAACATTGTAGTCAAAATAACGAGCACTTTCTGTTTCCTCTGAACAGTCCAAACAAATGTTTCTCCTCTCGAATAATATCTAAGTACAACATCTTGCCACGGTACTTCGCCATAGACCCCACGTGACAGCATAAACTATTGGTTTATTGATTTTGTTTCGAATTAAGCATATTCACGTGTCCTCCCGCGGACAATAGCAAGCTACAGAATTTTTCTCGAAAGAAATATCTCACCAGTCACTGAGTGACTACGTCATAGGCGCCACATAAATCTTGTAATTAAGATTATTATTAATAGTTCTGATCACGTTCGTAAACATCGATTTATATATCCTATACAATAATATACTCTTAACAGATTCAAGACACGTAGGCCAAACGTGACTAAATACATGTTGTGTACATTACAGCCATGAATAAGAATTATACAAATTAGATAAAAGCGTTAATAAATATAGATATCCATAGCAATATGAAGTTACATTATCGAACGACACCTGGAATCTCAGTAAATTATGGTATCTCTTTTGGTAGAATTTTCTTTTTCGTTCTCAACATAGAAAGATAATGTCAAATAATTCCAAGCAAAATTGTTGTGGATTTATTGAGTTTTCCGCATCTTTACTGGATATTCAGCATCACGTGATATTGTTCTGGAGTGCTTGCACATCACTAAATTCTGGAAAATACGTTCTGTTCCCAAACAGTTTCCAGGTCACGTTAGGTGAAGCTCTCCGTCAGCTCCTTCAGCCATTATAAAAACAACAAGCCTCCCCACCACCACCCAGGTGATTTCCAATTTACATAAACATCCCGGAATAATATAGCAGATGCGATGTACCAATAAGCCAATAAGACCAATGGTGTTGGAAGGCTTCGCGAGCTACTCCTTGTGGAAACCGTATTGCATTTTTGCAGCGAAAATGTGTAGAACCAGTTGCTAATTTTGCAGGCAAGCTCAAATGAGAAGAGATCTCACCTAAGTTTGATTTTAAAAGATCAATATTTGTAGATAGCAAGGAAAACGAATGCAAAAGCAACACCTTCCAGACGCAAGATTAATGTTGAAAAATAAACGTTAGACTGGATATAACAACAAAAAAGTCACTGAATGGCACATTTCCTCAGACCTCTCGTATGACCCGCTCTGACACTAAACCATATAAAACTTTATAAGCGTCGACGAAGATAGAGCACTGTGAAGAACCTAACGAGGGAAACTTACAACCTACCTAAAATCAAATGATTTGTTGATTGAATCAGCTGATGTGATAATATAAAATATTTCATTAAAGTTGTGAGTGATAACGTAAAATTAGCACCTTGAGAAATGTCCAAACCATGACGATTTAGTCGTATATTTTTGAGCACTATGCATACAAGTTTAGAAATAGTGACGAAAATCTATTGCAACATGTTAAATAACAGACGTTAAGCTATATTGGATTTTTAGTATCAGCCTTAAAAGAGCCTTTGTGAGGTTCTCGAGAAAAGGAGTGAGTTACTAGACACATATTGGATGACAAGTGTAATATTTTGCATCACAATTCGAGTTGTAACTTTATCTTTCAAATTATTTTGATTCGATAAAAGGATGTATGGCATATAATAATAATAATACTAATAATAATGAGCACTTTGTATAGCGCCTAATCTTTAGAAGCTCTAAGCGCTTTACAACATTTGACAACACTTAAAAAACATATATAATGATATGATTACAAAATTAAAAACAAACACCACGAAAGTAGAAACAGAAAATATGCTGTAAATATTTAAGGCAAGGATACATTATTAGGTCTTTAAGTCTGTTCTTGCAGTTGAAATAGGTGAGTTAATATGACAGTAGGGTGGTTTTTAATGGTTTTGCATTGTTGAAAAATAAATCAAAGTAATCAAAGTAATTCTTAAATGTGAATATCTGCAGCAATATGATGCATCCATTCCACATTTTTTGTAATGGATATAACCGCTAACAATTTAGAAGATGGAAATAATTAATAAGCATTAGCCACAAGTGTACACATAGCCACTTGGTTGTTATAATACTTAATTACATACTGAATGTGTATGGTCTTTTTCTAACAATGCTAACGGTTCCATTGTGATACTTTAATAACATTATCATATAAATTATAAAATAAACAACATTGATATGTATAATTAGTGACCGGTTTTGCTTTATTCCTTCATCCTTTTAAATACGTCAGTTTATTGCTAAACCGTGGATCATATGCTGATGCCATGGCATTGTCCAGGTTGAACCAACATAGATCAGACATAACAATTATATCGATCTTTCGATTTCCTCTCATGTTGCCATACATTTTAATAATAGCTCTCATACTTTGCAATATTTATCCTTTCAACCTATTCAAACGTATCGGATTCACCGTCTTAATACGGTGTATCCAAAAAGGTCTAAATTCCAAAACTCTATAAGACATCCATCAATCAAACTGTTTTTAATTATGTGACCTGTTTATAATTAGTAAAGACTATTTTTATATTATTATAACTTACAGAATAACTTAACTAGTGAAAGTATATACTAATATCATAAAAAAATGTTCACTAATTCCTTAAAACTGAAAGGACTTTATAAAGTTAAGTCTCAATATATAATGATTAATTATGTATAACATACTTATTTATTTTATGATTATAAGTATTATGCACACCATAATGTTCTATCTTATAATTCGAGTTCTGATGAAATATTGAACATTCGTCAATAATATATCAAGGTATAATATATTATATTTTTTAAAATGTGCATTATACATAATAAAAATATTAATACAACTTTATCACTTTTTATTCATAAATTATTATTAGTCTTGGAGCATATCACGACGGCGTAGGGGACGCCATCGATTGTAGGAATGAAGATGGATTTATCATGAGTACCCATACGGATAATCTTGATCGAGGAAATCCGTACTCCAGAAAACCATGGCTATTCTCTACATGCTCTGTGAGATCGTTCAAGCACAATTTAATGAACAAGTATGTACAATGTATATCGCGACATATTATATTATGAATTTGGGATCGTTTCAGATTTCTATGATACTAGTAATTTTCATGACCTGTATTAGTTTACAATGAACATATTATTACACAAAACTTTTCATAGCAAAAATCCGAATGTAACCGCCGTAATTAATAATTCGCGTCTAAATAATGAATTAAAAAGCTTGGTCCAATGAGGATTATGTATTTATATGGATATAGGTATGTGTGTGTATAAATCGGTTGTACGCAACATGTATATGTGTCAGAGAAAATACTCCATCTATGTTATAGAAATATTATTTCAGTTCCAGCTAAGGAGATTCATTACTATATCTCTTGTGGGTTTTGTTTGTCTCTCAAAACGATACGACCTTATTTTTTTTGTTGTTGAAAGTTCACGTTGTGCAGATTGCTACAGCTGCTTCTTGTCCAACCGTTAGCACTAGTAAGTACGGGTTCAGATCTAGAAATGGTCCATGAAAGATAAGACAAAGGCGATACATAAGGATACATTGCTGCAGGAAATGCTCTAATAGTTATTCTTTGGTAAACTTCACTGCATTATGTTTGTTTGAAGCTATGTATAGGACATTTAGTTTATTTATTAGGCAAGGCAATGTATCAATTCCAATAACTCTCACTTATAAATGCAAGCTTTCAATTCAACTGGAATACTAATGCTAGCAACAGGGCATCAACTTTAACAGTTTGGTGACTATTTTTACTGAGCAACATTGATGTCAAATATGATCATATATGTTACAACTTAACTTTATGTTAAGCTTGTGAGAAAGAAAGACTGGACGGCTCTGAGCATGCCTTTAAACTCTAAAATGTTCACATGGATTCCAATCTTACTGAAAAGCACGTATTATTTAATGAAGTGTTCTAATTGACAAAATCCTTAACTTACTAGATGCATTCCATTGCATTAGAATTCCAACTTTACCATTAAGGTCCACGCATATTGATGCCTGTATTATATGGTATATGCCTATATTGTAAATGTATTTTTTAATTGCAAATATGCTGCAAATGCTTTTGTCCAGAACATATTCAGTGTATTTCTCACTTTTTGTTATAAAGATATGCTAAGGGTAAAAGTCTCTATTGAGGAGATTTTGAAATCGCCTTTCAAGTAGGATGAAAAATGATGTCTTCACTAGAGCCACTTTCAAATAACGCACACACACACACACACACACACACACACACACACACACACACACACACACACACACACACACACACACACACACACACACACACACACACATCTTAATGCTTTTCATTGTCAGTGAACATTCGTGCTACTCTTTACACATAATTTTTATTTTGATTTTATTTCCCACTACACCTTCAATCTTAGAACAGTACGTATGACCATTGATGCTTATGTTAGGTTAGTTTGGTAAACTTAGAAATACCCGCGTAATCTTGGATAAGCTCAAACCTTTCACAAATACAAGTTTTCCAAGTTGGAAGTTGTTGTTTTAACAGCAGAAAAAGTGAAGATGCATATTATTGTGTATTGCATCCATAACATAGCTTGACCATATCATCATTCTCTATGGGAATTGTGAAACCCAAAGATACAAGGTACTCGACACTTGTTAAATGAGCTCTATACATGCCTGTTGTTGTCCTTGGTTACGTATAGAAATAACGTTAATACAATCTTTAATATAATGAGAATGAAATCTCGGGAAAATCAAACGTAAGAAGGTGATATCCTAAAGTGAAGGTAACAAAACATTGTCAATATTCACCAAATGCTGTTCAGAGAAATAGCTCGATGTTGAAATAAAATACATGCTTTACAAAATGTTATGAATCGAAGTTGAGTACTTAGGGACAAAAGAATTTTTTGATTTTTGTGATTGCTGTTTCATAGTGAAAATAATTTACATATCGTTCTGGATCTTCAAAAGTGTATCCTTCGATTTCATTATTTTAATAATCTTGTGAAACCAAGATAGTGTTTGTGTAGTCTACTTGACCATTGCTCGCTTTACAATGATGGAAATTTGTTGCTTTTGGCTTATCAACGGATACCTCTGCACGCATGAAGACTTGTTTGTGCTTTATAATCCATACTATAGAAGCGTAATTTGCGTGCTCTACAGTAAGCCTTTCGATAATTTGTTCACCAAAAGCAGGCAGGTTTTCAACCCTATTCTGTAAAAACCAAATAGTAAAACTATATATAAAAATGACTGGTAACTTAGGGAAGTGCTTTACAATGTTGAACGTTTAAGGATGGAATATCGTTTTGTCAAGATATAAAGACTTATATAAAAGAAATAAACTTTGCTATTTTTACAAAATTAGACATAAACAAGCCATAATGGAAGTAATATTTCCATGTACAAAATTACACAAGTTACATAATAGACTTTTGATAACCGTTTTTATTTACATAATTGCTCATATTTCCTCAAATTTTAATCTGCTATCCGAATTTATTTGGGAATAGTCTTAGTATTTTGAGATGTATTCTTTCATGAAATTCTTAGTTTCTGTTTTCCGCTATACATGTTTGCAAATATATTTCCATCTAAAAACTATACATATGTTATACAAGTTCATGCTGTTTTATCTTGCCCACAGAGTCTTTTATTTGTTTCATTATATCGTAATTTATCTCTCAGTTTGTGCCCTTGAACGTATTCCTTACGCTGATTCAGATGAATAGTCCGGGTGTTGTGACATGATTGCTTTCCCTCGATAGAATTCATCGTTCCTAATATGTTTACGGAATTAAAATCGCACGAGTTTCTCTGTGTATGTGTCAACCGATTCCCTTATATCCTTATTTTATGTACATCCTATTAGATTAATCTTGCTCCGAAGACATATTTCTAAAAGCATTATTGTGGGTTTGTTATCCATAGTAATTAGGTGATTTTATGGATGGATTCCACAGCTTTTAATCTTCTATTTGAAGGTGTCATTCTGGCACTGACAAGCCATCGACTCTTTTTTCATTGTCGCCACTTCTCATTCACTTCTTGTTGTATTGTTTGTTGATAGTTTCACAGCGTTTGAACAACGATTGAATTAGGTAGATAAGGGTACATTCTGTGTTGTCAAAGACTACAACACATTGTCAGTATACACTTTACAAACCATTTGATAAATTTTACAAGTTTTATGGTCTATACTTGTCAATCGATTCCATTTTGTTTGACTCGGATTCAAAGACCACACCACCGATTAACTGACTTTCCGTAGGAAAAAATGGAAGGCTGTCCTTCTTTTCCTTCCCAATGCTGCCTGACTTTCTTCTACGATCAGCCATTTTCAGGTTCACAAATTTACAACTACATGTCAACATCTTTAGTAAATTATGCCAGGGTATGCCTGACACACTCGCTAAACAGACAACATAACGAAAAACAGTTTCTAGTTCAAAAGACGTACAATATTATGCTTTGTTGTCCAAAGTTCTTATATAGTGTGAACCCATTCCAAATATTGTTGTTAGTTTTGTTGATTGAAAACAATTTTGATTTTTAAGCAAGAACAAAAAAAAAAAAAACATTTTTAATAAGCCCCATTAATTCAGTGGTAAGAAATGAAATGAAGAATATGGATTAGGGAAATCGGGTCTTTGTATCGACAACTGCCAAGGACAAATGTAAAACAAATAAAACGTCCTTACAAAGGGGATGTTATTGATAAGTGCATTGTATGTTCCAATCATTTACATGAGTAGCATTTGTCATTCATGCAGCATACATTTCGCAGCAAAAGAAACAGATAGAAATATCCAAAAACTAAATCAATGCTTTTGCATCGTTTGAGGAGAAATTACATTCGTACCGATTCGATAAATATTAAAATGCGAATCGAAGACAGCGTTAATGAGGAAACTACGCTTCGTTTCGTCCAGACACATTCATGTCTAATCCTGGTAGTATCACATTTATTGAATCGAGTTTAGAGAGGATTTCTTTTCATAAATGTTTGATATCATCTAGGAGAGGAAGTAATCCTTATGAATAAAAGTTTCCACATTGTGGTTTTGGAAAGCAGATTGTCACACATGGTTACATAATCTATGGGATAAGCTCGAACGTCTTTATGTTTTCGAGGAGGAAGTTCATTTTTAAGTGAAAAGATTGGAGCCCATGGAACGGAATTCGAAATCTTTGTCACAAGATAACGAAGGTCCGTTTATTAATTCTTACAGGTAATGAGAAGTGATAATTTTGCACATAAATTTACTTTATGAAAAATCTGTCAAATCTATCGAATAACTGAAAGTTTCAGTATTCATTTGGAATAGAGCTTTGATGAGTTGTATCTGTAAAGGGTCAATGAAAATATTCATTGGTCACTGAAGTTAGTCTCCTCTGGGACGAGAGTTTCCAGATATTCTTCCATCTATTCTTCCTAACTCATCATCATACATTGGTCGTGTTATTTTTGACCAGGATAACCATCTTCACAACCACAACAATATGCTTTGGTTTGGACTATTGTTATACTAGCGGCGAGCAAAACAGAATTAAATAAGTATTACTCTTGTTCTAGCAATCATGACCTCACTGCTGTGTCTTTCTATACTTTTCAAATTTGACTGCTAAAGTCTCTCGTTTGTTGGAACATAACATCCACATCGGTCTTCAACGGTTATATTCCATTTTTTGTGTTAGGCAAGAGACAATGACGTTTTCAACGTTCACTCTTCGTAGAGTTTTCTTGGCTCTGGTTCAGTGCAGAGCTTGACTGATGGTGTCAACAGATATCGCACATAGAATCTGCTTTCTCAATGATAGTTTTGTGCTGGTTAACGTTTACTATCAAATGTAACACGGTCATACTTCAATTTAGTCTCAGATGTACATCCACGCCATTCAACAACTATGTGTCTTTCAGCCACATATCTAACTGTAGAAGTATGTTCATTTCTACGCCCTTACTTTATTTTTTGTGGGTAATTAACCGTTCCATGTGATGCACATTATCGTCTGCCAACTCTGTGTTCTTTGAAGATATTTAAGTTGTCAAGGTTCCACATGAAAGATGTATCGAAGTTTCACCCTTGGCTTCTTTTCCATAAGTCAGGAGATCACATGGGTTAGTTCGGTACGGGTAAGTGTCAATGTTGCAATAAATTTGTTTTGAAAGAACAAAGTCACTTCAGTGAACATGGAATGCTTGAAGTTTCTAACAGGCGAAACTTTAGCATCGGTGCTAGATTAAAGGTGTCTGTATTGAAGCTTTGTTATTCAGATACCAGTAACATTTATTCAGATGAATGTAAACTTTGGTTTGTCCTTTGATAACAAACTCGACACGAACTGAGGTGGTAATAGTCGACACTGGGTGAAATTCTGTGCTTGGAACATTCGCAAGAATTTATGTGAGTAGTAAAGTAAGGTAAGGTTCCTTTCTCAGAGACCCCCTACCCCCCAAAAAAACGTTATACGTTAGCATTTTTGTCAGCAGCCTTTTTTAGCTTAAAATGATAACTTTCATATTTCTGACAAAAATTTGTTTTGTCGGGGTAGGGGGTCTCTGAGATAGGAACAACTTACCTTACTCTACTACTATTACAGACTTATACTTATTATTTTTATAGTTTTAGACAAAATTTCATATTAAACACATGAAATATTATATAATATGGGATATCCGTCAACGTCAATCCGACATGTTGGATTTGATCTGACAAATAGATTTTGTAAGAGATTTAATTTGATTAGAGCAGCCTCAAGTTATACTGGTATAGAAAATAAAATAATAAGCGATTGTATTAAAAAAGTTGGATATCATATATCGCCAAAATATGGATCAGTTTGGTTATTCGCGGCTGAAAATGATGTGAGAATAGCGGGTTGGGCAGATGATGTGATGACATTTATTGATAATATGGTTGATATTTTATTTGATAACGATATTTCTAAAGCTATATAAAATTAAACATCTACTGTTGTAACCCATATTTTATTATAATCTTTTTCATATCTGCTAACTCTCATTGGCAGAATATCTGTTAACATACTGTCAATAATACGAAACTCGCGTATTAAATCGTCCATATCATATTTTATACCCCGCAAGTAAGATCAAATCTGATCAAGTAACTTTTTATAGATGATACTTGCTGTTTTGCAAGCATTTGTTTTAGACGCGAGTCGAGGTTCAATTTGTTTTACACGCTGTTGCAAGAGAAACACCGACACCAGATATTATTAACAAAAACGGGTTTAATGATGCGCCACTTGAAATTATACCAGAGCTGGCCATGATCAGAGGTAAATATGATATTACTCGAAGTATTTTGGTATAGTATTTGTAACTTTTTTTTTATACATCAAAGTTTTTTTATGCTAATATTTATAATATTGCATTAAAGCGTCCACATCTTGTTTTGGAATGTTTTCTGAAAGATTGATTAAAATCGACTATATTTTTTTTCATTATATAATATTTTTTTACATATTTTATACAATAATGCCAGTCTCTGGGTTTGATTTATTATAATTAACTTAATTGTGGTGATTCAGCTACGAATTCCAAACACCACCAGTAAGACACTTCAGTTATTTTTTTATCAGCTACCAGCATCAACGTTTCTTCAATATCTTTATTTTAACACTACTGATACAGTTCCAGAAAAAAAAAAAACATCGCTTGAATGACGCCACAGATATGTGGTAAATATACTAAATTTTTCACTGCTAAATATGGACAACCTATATACACCAGTGACTTCCGCGGTATGTTTGATAGTGTTATTTTGCTGTGTCCATATTGCTGATCCTGATGCTACTGTGTATACGATATTGTTAGCTCGTCCGTGAGGAATTTTAACAAGATTTGTTTTTTGAATGATATTAGGAATGCCACTGACAATATCGTTTAGTTTTATGTTAATGTCAGCAAGTTTAATATCTACAACCGCTGGACTTCCAAAAAATTCATTAATAGATTTGTTTATATTTCTACGAAAATTCAGGAACGTTTGTATGTGATTAGAAAAATCATTTCTGAATGTAATCATTCCATCATTGATTTTTGTTAGTGCTGCTACCGTTGGAGTGTTGATGTCGTCGACGTATTTTTTTGTTGATGCGTCAAAATCTTTTTCTGGTGTTCCGAGATTAATAATACGATGATTGCTCATATTGAGATATCCATATATTACACCACCGCTCATTGACACATACTTAAGTTCTTGATCATCGACGTATTTTCTTTTGTTGCTGCATCTGCATCTGCGGATGTGTTTCCAAGGTCTATAATTTTTTTTCCTGACATATTGATATTACCTGTAACTGTCCCACCTATTTTATCAAGTTTATTATCGTCTACATATTTCTTTGTTGCTGCGTCAAAATCTGTTTCTGATGTTCTGAGATTATTAATACCATTATTGTTCATGTTGAGGAATGCGCGCATTATACCACCACGCACTAACACATACTTAGATTCTTGATCATCGACGTATTTTTTTGTTGCTGCGTCTGATTCTGCAGTTGGGTCTCCAAGGTATGTAATTTTTTTTTCCCGACATGATAATATTACCTGTAACTGTCCCACCTATTTTATCAAGTTTGTTATCATCAACATACTTTAACTGCAAATAACTTACCGCTTGAGTTTGATTTAAGTTTGCTGGCGGATACCTGGTCTCCAAATTTATAATTGTTTTTCCTGACATATCTAAGTTACCGCTTAAAGTTCCACCAGATTTATCTAGTTTATTATTGTCGACGGATTTTAGTTGTGCATAACTAACGGCTTGTGTATTAACGACATTTATTGGTGGATAATCTCTTTCTAACTCTAATACTCGTTGATTTGACATAAACAAGATTCCCGTCATTGTGTCGCCGGATTTTTTTAGATAGCCTGGAAAATCAACCTTGCCGTCTGTTATTTTTGTACTTTCAGCTGATGAATCTCCTACTAATGTTCCAAATTTTGAATAAAAACTATTTATTGATCGTTTTACAAAATTATATAGCATAAAATTATATAATAGTAATGGCAAAATCGTTTATATTAAATTTTGATACAGAACGTTTGGTGAAACATAAACATAACAATGAATTTCCAGATTGTCATTATCTTATCGTTGGGAGAAGCGGATCGGGAAAAACAAACTTGTTTATGAATTTGCTTCTCGGAGATAATTTTAACTACGATCGCGTTTATATTTATACGATTAATCCTCAACAGGATAAGTACGAGCTACTTAACAATTATAATGACAAACTTCGCGATGATCTTGAAGCTGGCAAAGATTTTTTTTATTATCAAACAACCAGAAGAACTTATTCCAGTTGATCAACTTGATTCGTCCGAACACAAGATAGTTGTTTTTGATGATATTCCGCTAAACAATGAGGAAATGAATAAAATCAGATCGTATTTTTCACTGTCGCGAAATAAGAAATGTAATTCTATTTATCTCGCTCAGGGTTTTGATAACGTCGACAGATTAATTAGGCGAAATACTGGTTGTTTTATATTATTTCCAGGACTTGACAATGTCGATTTTAGAAATATCGCGAACGAGCAATGTGGTGATGTAACAAAAGATAAATTTATTGAACTATATCATCAAGCAACGGCAAATAAATACGACTTTTTTTTATTTGATAAATTAACAAATGAAACGAGTAAAATGTTTCGATGGTGTATTGAAAAATATCTACAGTAATTTTTATACAAAATAGTATATAATTAATGGAAAGACAAGCAAAGTACAGAAAACATATAGAAGATCTAAAAAAACTTGCTCAGTCTCAGGCAAAATTTAAACAGCTAGTACAGCAAGCACGACGTGGCCAAGTAGTTGCAGCAGAAACAACAGCAGCCGCTCTCAAACCAGTTACTGAAGCTTTACTTGGAAAACAACCTGAAACTGGTCAACTATCAGAAGAAGAACTTAAGCGACTACAGGAAAAAGGTTTACTTGGACTAGTTAAAGAACAACAAGAAGCAGCTGCTGGAAGAATTATTGAGAGATCTGATGCGGAGAAAAAAAGATTAGCTAAGGCACTTGTAGCAAATATTGCTGATCCGGTTGCAAGACAAACTGAATTAGATCGGCTAATAAATAATCCACTAGAATTTGAACAAAGACTGGCAGGTTTAACCACACGGGAGATAAAAAATATTTTAACAAATGTATCAGAAAGATTAAAGGATATTGAAAAAGAGCAAGAAAGAGTTGGCCAGTTTACGATAGAGTTTATGGAAGTTGAAGATCAAAGACGATGGTATATAAAACTAGCAAATAATAACATAACAGATGATGAATATGATGAATTTTTAGAGAAAGAAAATATAAAAGATCATGATAATATAGATAAATGGAGTGACGAAGAATTTAATAAACTTGTTGATCGTTTAAATGCAATAATTAAAGACGGTGCTACTGCTAAGGATGAGTTAATCACAATTACAGAAGAGGTAAATATGCTTCCACTTTACGAAAAAAATAGATATGGTGTTATTGCTGGAATGGTTGGAAAAACAGCAGAAGTCAATAGAAAAAACCTTCTGGTAAGGGGTGGGATTTTAAAAGGAAATTTTTAAAACTTGATGAAGGTCGTGTAGAAAAAATAGGAAAAGGAGTTAGAATATTTTCATCAGTTACTGAAATGATTGGCAGATTAATGCTATTGATATCGTCGAAAGAAGCTGGAAATGTTGGTGCTGAAATTGATAATGAAAGTATTGACATACTTGATAATTTGAGATCGGAAAATTTATTAACATCTGACGAATACGAAACTTTACACCTTGATTTGATATCAGATCGCGGCGATTTATTTTTATAAAAATATAATAGTAAATGTCAGCAACGCTATTACTAGACTCTAGCCAATCTGATAAAGATAGCGCAATTTTCTCAGTGAAGTATTTTCCGCCAATAGAACTAGATCGCGAAAAACAATATGAAATTGGACTTATTTCCTGCACTTGTTGGAATGCTATGGCTAACGTAAAAAATGGAGTAAACGATGAATTTTCATTTAGTGTTCCTATACGTACTCCACCATTTGTCGCGTGGAAAACAATTAAAATTCCACAAGGAGCCTATAATATTACTGATCTAAATAAAATAGTAAAAGAACTTATAACAAAAATAAAGGTATAGTGATAATTTTGAGCTTACACCAAATTATAATACGTTACGCGCAAGAATGAAATTAAAAGATATAACAGTTAGTCTTGTATCGCAAACAAGTATCGCACCACTGATAGGATTTTATAATTATGTATATCCTGCTCTTAATCGTGATAATCCCGAAACGTATGAAGGTGGAAAGCCAGTAAATATAACTGAAGCAAACACAATACTGATAAATTGCTCCATCACATCTGGATCTTATTCAGCTAAAGGCAGCAAAGGTCAAACGATATACAGTTTTTCACCAGAAGTTCCACCAGGATCTCGTATGCAAATTTGTCCACGTCATATTACTTATTATCCGATAAATGTTAAAAATCAAATAACAGAAGTAAATAT
>JAECUM010052308.1:0-31980 GCA_016617855.1 Megalonaias nervosa | reverse complement strand
TATATTTGCAGTATGATTTCCAGGGGGTGTCACGTGACCCCCCTTGACCCATGCTGCGGGCGCCCATGTCTTAGAGTTTGTTTTAGTGATGTATTCGGGGTAGATAGATGGCATTTTATGCCAGTTTAATTCATTCTTATCGATCAGTGAAGATACCAACAATCAATCTCACCTTCAAAAGATTAAATTAGTCAAGGTTATTTGTTCATTGTTCGTTTTTTCTATGTCTAGTCAAACAGGCATGCAGAAACAGCTGTCCAAATGTATTTTTACAAGGTTCCAAACAATTACAGTCTGTGAAACACCATGATGAAAAAGACTATTTCTGCGGCAATTCACGGGAAAAGGAAATTATAAATATTTAAATTCTAATAATCCTTTGTTCCTTTTTATATTGTACTTAATCACAAGTTTCTACTATGTACCTCATTTGAAGTAAATTCACATAGTGTAACTTTATTCTTTTCTTAACCTCACAGTACAGAAACAAGTACAATGATCTACATGTGAGCAGGTATGTGAAAGTCGTTAATCAGATATATGTATATGATGAAACTAACTGACTGTTCAGAGCTCAATCATTGAGAGTTAACATCAAGTACAAGGTAGTTTATTCCATATTTATTGAGCAATAACATTTTCCTACCAACCTGTAGTCCATGCCCTTTCGACGCCAAAAAGGTCACATACACTATGTGACTATTTCGGTTGTTTGCTCCTTTCGCATAACCAGCAAGTGTGATATGATCTTCGATTTTATAATATTACTCTCAGAAATATCAACATTTAAGCTCTCTAGGTGGAAACCATTTATTTTCTTCGTACAGGATTTTCCTGTAAAAAGTCAAACAATCGGAATAATGTCTTTCAAATCGCCATATTGATCTAAAGAGAACACGTTTGGTACCTCTTTAATATGTCCATATCACACCTAATAACGTCATGTAAGTCAAATGGGTAGTGACCGAATATACCCGGTGTATTTTAAAGTCAGTTTAGTACACTAGTGGTATAAAATCAATATTTGTTGTCATGTAATAAATATGAGCTTACATACATGTACTTGCTTATTTTATATAAAATGTATAAACTCGTCGAGACCAAGACTAGTATATAATAGTTATTATTCGACTCGTTTCATATTTTAAATGTTCCACAGCAAAATGGATATCTGAATTTTCATCTTTTTTATGCGCAAATTAAACTTTGCATTATAATACTGAAGTAGAGCATTATGGATGTAATAAGCTTTGTTTTCGTAATTCTGCCTGTTGGTCAGTTCGTATGGATGAATTTTAACTCATGGCATTAATTAATGACATTTCACTTCAACATGTATACAATGTCATTTCTAATGAAGCAAAAGAAGGGTTGTCTTTAAATTTATGTGCAGATGGTCACTAATCAGGCTTGATTATGTTGAAGACTTTTCTCATTAATAAATTAAATTGCTTCGTGAAATCAGTGTAAGATAAATTAAAGAAAATATCAGAAACCACAGTGAAAAAATAAAGTTTTGAGGGTCTCATGTAGGTCTTTCAAGATTAGTATATGTGGTTTTGTCAGTTGGTTAATGATCTTCGTACGTACATTTTCACAGCTAAAATGACTCTATGTCATCCACCCATGCACATTAGACCACGTATACTAAGTTCCTAAACTTATACAGCTGAATAAAATTACGCGTTGTTTACTGCGAAGCTTGCGATTAATAACTTTGATTTCAGCAAAGGAGAGTACGTTAAAATTAATGGACCATGTTCCAAAATCAGGAACTCCACAGACGGAAGACACAAGAAAATTTGTGAACGTTGTATCCTTTAAAAAGTGATTTTTTTTCCTTTAAATCTCTGTGGTAAAATTAAAGCAAATATGCCGGCGTTTCTTTCGAAGTAAACGTAGATGTACGAAAGGAACATTGTCTCCACATTTGAACGATAAACATTTTGCATAATGTTAACAAACTGTTAAGATTCTACTTTTACATTTCCTTGCAGGCTATGATGAACAATGACAGCAAAGATCTGCTCAATCTGCTTCGACCTTCAGAAATGGGGTCAAACTTATTAGAAACTACTTAAAGTATGTTGCCGCCAATTGCTGTAACAATTCTTTTACTCCCATCGAAGACCAAGTCTACAAAGACTTATCTAGATGTTCCTGGTATCATTTGTTTTGTCTCAAAAAACTTTTTTGTCAAAGGAATAATTGATGGCCTCAAGTTATTATAATGAAAAGGGTTTATCAAATGTATTTATCTGGAGACTGTACTCATATTTTTAATTGCTTGCTGGTATTTGTCTGAAACGTGCTTGCTTCATTGACCGTGAAGAAAAGAAACAAAACAAGAAAGACTGATCCTCTTTGCATACCACGTTGGGTGCATTAATTTAAATTTGGTATAACGTGTCAGTAAAACGCAGGATTCATCGCAAGGTTCATCTATATCGTATTACTGTTATGCAGGGTATTATAGTAATGACTTACTTACAAAAGAAAAACTTTTGTTTTTCTTACGAAACATTAACTACTAACATCATACGTCATTGTGACATGTATTTCTTCCTCTTCAGGTAAATGTACACTTCTATGAATAATCTACCAAGAAAGGTCATAACCTTGACCATGAATAGAGTATATGACTACCAGAGATGTGTGAGTCAGTTGTGTCCACACATGTCTTTTGTCTTCCGCTAACGAAAAAAATGGAGCCGGTGTGTTTCTTCATTTTATTGTCGTTCATGTTAATGTTTTGAAACGTTTGGCAGTTAAGCCGTTTGTCAGCATGTGATTTCCAGGTTCAGAGTGAGATTAGTAAAATGATTCAAAAGTGTGAAAATCAACGTTTGTAGTTCAGCTGACTTGAATTTTTTTAGTGACTATATCCGGGCACTGAGTGACATATCGTAATTAGGAGTGCTTTATGTTAAAATCCACACTGAAGATGTTTCCAGTGAATTTGCTACATTAGTGTACACAGTTATTAAGTAGCTTTAGTTAAACGCATGCTCGGTATTGCAAGTATATATAGGTTTTGGCATTTGCTTTTGATTTTACACTTAATTTTTACTTGAATCGAATGTTTTTATCTAAATTCATACAAAGAACAGTTTCAAATGTCATCATTTCCTTTAATATTTCATAGCATTTCCGTTCTTGAGGATATCAGTTATCTTTGTTGCAAAGTTTATGTTGTGCAATTTTTGAACCTTCAGAATAAAAGCTGAATTTAATATTTCAAATGTAGATATCAGATTACAGCTAGACTTTCCACGTTAACTACTGGAAGATGTAAGGAGCATTCATTGTAAACTTTCTCATTTACAAAAAGTCTGATTTGGCTACGCATTTTGTCTAATTTAATTGTACCCATGCTATTATCTCATTAATTGTTTAAGAAACACAGAGTACCAAACGTAATTTGCATAAACATAACCCTTCCATCTGTTAATGCAGACATCACAAAGTCAGGAATGTGCAGAATATCTGTGTGTTGAGTTCTGGGTTTTATTTCATCGAACATTTCATTTTTTTACAAATCTAAACTTAAAATATTTGATTCGTTGTTGTTGTTGTGAGTAGTATAGTGGGATACTATAGGGCATATGATGCCAAAGAAGGAAAAACACCCTGGGACACTATAGGGAAAAAATTTTTAGGGCATATGATGCCAAAGAAGGAAAAATACCCTGGGACACTATAGGGAAAAAATTTATAGGGCATATGATGCCAAAGAAGGAAAAATACCCTGGGACACTATAGGGAAAAAATTTATAGGGCATATGATGCCAAAGAAGGAAAAATACCCTGGGACACTATAGGGAAAAAATTTATAGGGCATATGATGCCAAAGAAGGAAAAACACCCTGGGACACTATAGGGAAAAAATTTATAGGGCATATGATGCCAAAGAAGGAAAAATACCCTGGGACACTATAGGGAAAAAATTTATAGGGCATATGATGCCAAAGAAGGAAAAATACCCTGGGACACTATAGGGAAAAAATTTATAGGGCATATGATGCCAAAGAAGGAAAAATACCCTGGGACACTATAGGGAAAAAATTTATAGGGCATATGATGCCAAAGAAGGAAAAACACCCTGGGACACTATAGGGAAAAAAGTTTTAGGGCATATGATGCCAAAGAAGGAAAAATACCCTGGGACACTATTGGGCAAAAATTTATACGGCATATGAGACCAAAGAAGGAAAAACACCCTGGGACGATATAGGGCAAAGTGATATAGGGACAAGGGGAATGAGCATGACAAGGCACCCCCCCTCGGACAATATAAGGACAAGATGGATAGGGTTCATATACATAGGGCAAGAAAGAGTAAATATCTTTTCGAGGCATATGAGTGGCCCTGAAAAAAGCCGTTGGTTTTTTTATGTTAACACCATTCCGTTAACATAGAGGGCACCGCATAGGTCTTCTTCTCTTCCTTAAACTTCGTCTAACCTCTGGTCCGTAGATAAGGACTCGCTTCAGACAGCCTTGTCTCTCTCCACATAGATCCTTCTTTCCAAACGCTCGTCTCGGTGATCCGGATGATGGTCTATGATGATTTAACATACATGGGTAAGTCCGTACGGAACAACATCGACGATACGAGAATAGAGGATTCAACGTTTGTCCACATCTTGTGACAAGAACAGGTGAAGGGAATAAAGTGAACCGCGTTTATTTATAGTGGAAGAGCGGATCGAAACGGATTGAGATTTTTCACCAATCGAAACAGGCGTTACAAAATTCAGCCACCGCCCGGAATGCCAAAATCAATTAAAACTCAAAAATCTCTTTTTACCCCATGATGTACGTGTGTGAGTGCGTGAGTGTAGGTCCTTATTTTCTTAAAAATCAAAACCAGGAGACACTTACGTTTTTTTGCCTGGTCTATTCGGGTACAAATTTTCTGATCCAATGTCACAACACAACACTTTAAAAAGTTAATAGACTTCTTCTTTGTCTTTTTGTTCACTCTCTCTGTTTTTTGAGTTTCTTCACTTTCAGAGGTTTTTCCTCCTCTTCTTCATCACTTTTCTCTCGTCTTCTTTTCTTTTCTATGTTCTCTTTCTGAACGTGTCGGGGTTCTTCCTTTTGGGAGGGCACCTCTTCTTCTTCCTCCTGCTCCTGTTGTTTCTTAGGGCAGTCTGAAGACCAATGTCCTTTCTCTTTACAGTGATAACAGGTGTCCTGACATTTGTCTCTTTTGATACTCGTATTGCTTTTTTGAAGGTCTGGACATTCTGTAGCCCAATGCCCTTTCTTATGACAGATATAGCAAGTATCTTGAATTTTATCTCGAAAGGAAGGGGAGTAGTCCGTCGGCTTGTCTGAAGAAAACTTTCGTATGACACCTCGTAAAGCTCTGATCAGAAGTTCGCTCTGTGAGGGCTCTTCCATCGTTCTGGTCGGCTTGAGAGTGAAATGAATACTGGGAGGGAAGGCAATGGTCCTTTATATATACACTGGTCTGACATGGATATAAAGTCGACCATGGCGTTTCAAATGTAGTCATTTGACTTTTTGCAGTCAAGATGAAACCATCGCATCATTTCGTGAAGAAAGGAGAAGAAAGTAAGAAACAGAAACATGATTTATCGCCTCGCACAGTAGCTGATGTCTTGGCTCAGATTCATGCCAGCGATTTTGAAGATGACATGAGTGAGCCAGAATCCAGGCCCAGAGAGTCTACACCAAGCCAAAGTCCGCCATCACCACTAAACGCTGAAAAGTACTACCACATTCGAGAGACGGACAAACGCTCCTCTAGAAAATTTAGAACCACGGCCTACACGTACACGGTGAAGTTTAAAGATTTCAAGTCCGACGTACCGTTGGAGAAAGCAGAGGGCTTCATCATGATGTGTGGGATTCTTTGTTAACCACACTGAAACAGCAATGTGACCAAAGAAGACGATCGCTTGAGACTTTCCATTCATCACGACAGTTTGAAATCTCCCGTTTGGATCGAGTTTAGCAGCCCAGCAGAATTGACACCTTCCAAAGTCATCGACAAGATTAAACACGTGCAACAATCCAACGACAAGTTTCACATCACCGACGGAAAAGCGACACTGTTCATGACCCACGTTTCTCTTCCACAAGGGACCGGACGCAAAAAGGTGTAATTGGTGAACGACCTTCGCAACACCAAAAAGAGCCTCGCCCGAATTAACAACCCTCAAGACTAGATGTGTTTAGCCTGTGCCATCGTGGTAGGACGAACGTATGGCGACAAGAATGAGACGGCAGAATGGAAAAGAGACTGGGAGAACATTCAAAAATCGGACAGAACCAAACAACAAAGAGAAGCAGAACTCCTTTACAGGAAGCGGCGATATCCAAAGACACATCCTGTGGCATTCCTGAAATGCAAAAATTGCAAGACGTCTTGGCTCCACGCTACACCTTGAAAGTACACCCTCAAGAAGTGCGCGGACTTTTGTTGTTTAAAGACGAAAAATACTTTCACGTCTATCATCACGATGAACATTTCGATACCATTACCAGTATCACTGGGTTCCTGGGATACGGTTATTACTGTGAGAAATGTGACTATGGCTATAACAATCGAGAGCTACACAAGCATTGTGGATCGAAATGTGAGGGATGTTTGGCTCCTAAACCCTGTCTTGACGAAGGACAAGAACGAGTGCATTGTCCAGTTTGTCAGCGCACTTTTGTCAGTCCGACCTGTTACCAACAACATTTGAAGACGCAAGGTTCACAGCAGAAATTTGCTTGTCAACTCCTGAGATTGTGCCCTACTTGTGGACAAAGCATACATACCAATAATACCAAGGCTCAAGCATGTTCAGGAGAGAGGCGATGTCATATTTGTCGCAAAATTTAGAACGCGAATGCTACATTCAAAAATACCATTCCAAATATGAAGAGGAAGATGACCAGGAGAAAGGCAATTTCATCTTTTTCGATTTCGAATGCACGCAAGAGACCGGCATTCACATTCCTAATTTCTGCGTGGCTCATCGAGCGTGCGAGAAGTGCATCCAAGAGCCTATCTTTTACTCATTGCCCTCACTGCAGCAAGATTCCTGGAGAACGTGAAAAATCTTTCGTAGACCGAACACGCTAACCGAATTCGCCCAATGGATCTTAGACCCTATCGACGAGACGTGGAGCCAAGAGGACATCGAATATTACGGAGATTGTCATCGCCATGCCACGGTGATGGGTCACAATTTCTCGGGATACGATGGGCAATTTCTTTTGAGATACTATACAGAACAAGGCACCGAACGTCCTAAAGTGACTTTGAACGGAGCCAAAATCATTTCCATGCAAGTGGGACAAGTGCAGTTTAAAGATTCGATGAGTTACTTGGCCATGCCTTTGAGCCGAATGCCAAAAACGTTTGGAATGACAGAAATGGCCAAGGGCTATTTTCCGCACTTTTTCAATACCGAAGCCAATCAACATGCTTTTCTACCCCATTTGACTGAGACTTTCTACTACGACCACGACAACATGCGCACCGAGCAGCGAGAAGCTTTCTACGCTTGGTACCAGACTCACCACTCGGACCCTTTCGACTTTCAGAAAGAAATGTTAAAGTATTGTCGTTCCGACGTGGACATTTTACGGCGTTGCTGCGGAAAATGACGAGAACTGTTTATGGAGCACGGAGGGATCGATCCTTTGAAAGACGCATGCACCATTGCCAAAGCGTGTTCCTTAGTGTACCGCCAGCGATTCATGCCCAAAAACACCCTGGCTGTCATAAGCCCTCAAACAACAAACTTTGTCAAACGTCAATATTCGGTCAAAGCCCTACGCTGTTTACATTACTTGTGCGACAAGGAAGACAAATAGATCCAACATGCCCGCAACGGAGAAGGCGAAAAGACCATCGGAAGGTATTCTGTAGATGGTTGGGACTTAGAAAACACCAAGGTCGTGTAAGAGTTTAACGGATGCTTACTTCACGGATGTCCGATAAGTTACCCTCAACGTGACACTAAAAATCAGTTTTTACAACGGACCATGGAAGACTTGTACCAGGCCACTTGTCAGCGGCGCCTGAGGTTAGAACAGCAATGATACCAAGTGATGGAAATGTGGGAACACGAGTTTGAAAACCGATCCCGAGTTTAAACGCATCGTGGAAAGTTACGAGCTGGTGGACCCACTGAACCCAAGGGACAGTTTGTTCGGAGGACGGACGAATGCCACCTGTTTGCTGTACCAAGCCGACGAGGAGAAAGGAGAAGAAATCAAATACTTGGACGTGTGTTCGCTGTATCCTTACGTGTGTAAATATTGTCACTTTTCCGCAGGGCACCCGCAATTGCTGACGGAACACATCGACCTGGACAATATTCGACAATACGAAGGATTGATCAAGTGCAAAGTTTTGTCTCCCATGAACTTGTACCATGCCGATTTACCTCACCATTGCGAAGGAAAACTGATGTTTCCCTTGTGCCGTACTTGTGCCGAAACGTGCAGTCAAGACCGACCTTGTCAGCACACCCAAGAAGAACGCACCTTGACAGGAACGTTGGTCAGCGTGGAATCGTTCAAAGCTCTGGACTTGGGATACCAATTGTTAGAAGTGTACGAAATTTACCACTTTCCCAAGACATAACAGTACCACAAGGGCGAGGAGACTCAGAAGGTATTTTTGCAGACTACGTGGATGCCTTATTGAAACCGCTACTTCCAGATGATTCACGACAAAACCGAATACATAAAACACGTGGACGTCGTTCGTGAGGACTTGATCTTAGTCAATTACAAGAAGAACTGGACTTTGTAGAAGCCGACGAATTTGGAAATGTCATCATTGCAGCCTTCGTGACAGCCCATAATCGCTTAAAACTGTACGAAGCGTTGCACCAATTATTAGATCGTGTGCTGTATTTTGACAAGGACAGTGCATCTACATCGATCGCCCGGGTCACTGTCACCCTGTCATTGAGGGAGACTGTTTAGGAGACTGGACGGACGAGCACCCCGACGACAAGATTCTAAGTTTTGCTAGTGGCGGTCCCAAAAATAACGGCTAAGAATACCATGACCAACAAGGAAAAGTGCACACCGAGTGTAAAGTGAAATGATTGACTCTCAATTATCGCACCGGTCGAGTGGTAAACTTTGGCGTATTGAAAGAAGCCTTGCAGTCTGGACAGGATCGAACTTTTAAAATGACCACCTACGAACCGCACAAGATTGTACGTTTACCCACACTCCAAATCGTCAGTCGACCCTTGGACAAAGTGTATCAAATCGTGTACCAGAAGCGAGTTCGGCTTCCCAACTACTTCACTTTACCCTACGGACACGCTGGTATAAAAAATGGTTCCAAGTCGACAGTCACCAACAAAAAGGATGACTTCGACACAGCAAGAATCGAGTGAGAGACCCACTGAGAATTCCAAGTTCAAACCATACCATTTTCCTGTCTTCTTGCCTGATTATTGTAATTGTGCCAGTCAATTGGAAACGTTTCAAAAATGGCCCACGGATAGGGAAGGATTACCTACTAAGAATGTTTTAGCTAGAACAGGATTTGTCTACTTGGGACCTGAGACTGGATTGGGATACGAAGTACAGTGTTTCAGTTGTGGTCTGAGGTTGCGTATGGATCGATGTATCTATAAAGATTCAGCTATTCTGGAACATATTCGATGGTCTCCGCACTGTCCTTATCTTTCTTTAGCCTTTCCACTCATCACACTATGGTTCAGTTACGACGGTACGTTAGAGAAGGTAGTACCGTTGTCCAGGAAGAAAAAAAGGAAGACTTCCAAAACTAGGCATAAAAAAGGAACGATATACCAGCTCGAGACTTCATTACGTCTAGTATAAAAATGGACAACGTCCAAGACCAATAGTTCATTTGCGACTACCAAGACTAAGCGAGAAAGATGAATCCTTTCAAACGGCAACTGTCAAGCGAGAGTAAACTCGAGTGCGTCTGTGCCTTGCGATTGCAGGGATTGCCGTACGTTGTGACCTTAGCGATTCAGTATCACATCATGGGAATTTTGCTATGACTATACCTACCATGGAAAGTGATGCTGTGCGTGTCAAACATTTTGGATGCAACAGCGATGTCACTAGTTATCGTGGTGGATGTCATCATGAAACCACGCGTCTACCACCCTGCGGATATCATCCAACCCTGAGCAAACTCCTGCGGATTTCACCGTACCCTCATCGAAATGAACCTGTGAAAGACGAATATTCGTTCCCTGTGCGTTTGCCTGAATACTGTGACTTTGAAAGTCGATTTCAAACCTTCCGAGGAAAATGGCCAAAATATCTGGAAGGACCTACCCGCGAAGAATTAGCCAGAGCCGGATTTATCTACTTGGGCGAAGGGGATAAAGTCAAGTGCTTCAGTTGCGGTGTGTCACTTCACGAGTGGGAGCAGAAAGATTCCGCTTACCTGGAACATGCTCGATGGTCTCCTCACTGTCACTACCTACCTTTAGTGGAACCTAGTCATTGAAGTGGCATACTATGTCGTTTAAGAAACCAGCTTGGCTAGGAGTCAAACGTTGGACAACACCTAGACATGTATTTAAACCCCATTTAAAAAATAATATTCAAAGATTACCAAACGAATTGCAAGAGAAGATCTACAAAGAAGTTTGGCAGGAACTTGTCAGAACAAAATCTCAATTGGTGATTGAGGAACTTTTGTGTCAAGAAATTCACTAGAGGAAAGTGACAAAACTCAACAAACAAGTCAGATTTCTCTGGATCAAGTGTGCGTTCTTCCGAATAATCCGCTTTAGACCATTTACATCTGAAGATTTTATTACCATTCTTGACCGCTTCCTGGAATGGCTGTGGTCAGAAATGACTCACTACGTCCGTTACCTTCGCTCTAGGAGATGTTTTTGACTGACATGGTCATGGATACTTTACAAGAGAACATTCGTGGTTTGCCTGTGGAGTTGAGAGAACGCATTTACCGAGAGTTGGTCAAAATACAAGTGAAACGCAATGAATAATTGCATCCGTTACGTCATCAATGTTGGAACCACTGGTACCTGAATGTCATAAGAGGATTGATGCATGTGAAAGCGTTCAAATGGTCAGACATTGTTCAACTGGACGAGGACCAGAAGACTTTGGTTGCTACTCATCCTTCTACTTACAGGCTAGCCATACTACACCGAATTCCTGAGGAAGAGAAAGAGGATTACCAAAATCTTTTACCTACCAAATTTTGTCTGAAGAGGAAAATTCTTTGCGGTGTGTGTTGTGTGAACTAGTGCCTAAAAAATTTGGATTCGCTACTGGAGTACGATTAGCTCTGTGCAAAAAGTACACTTATTACCTCCGACAAAAAAGACGGTATAAAAACGGACTACCATGCCACGACCTTTATCATTCGTGATACAACAGATTCCGTGGAAGAAAATCAATAACAATATTCAAACGGTGGAGGATTACCATTGCATTTTACGAGAGCTGTGTCCATTGAATTGGGGTCGACGTGTGGTGTGTGTCTTAGTGACTTGCTTTCTGGGATTTCATTTACCAGCCGATTCCTTGTGGACTCTTTACAAACAGTACATACCAACATGAAAGTGGTCCCTTTAAATGTACACGAGAGACTCAGTCTGTTAAAAGCTTTGCGCTTTCATGTCGATACTTCTCGACCTCTACGGGAAAACAAGATTAATCAACTTTTAGGTACTGAAGATGTGTACGACGATGTGTGTGTAGCTTGTGACCTACACCCTCACTGGAAAGATTTACGTGACTGGAAAAGTTTGGGCTTCGAGGCTTGGACAAAAGAAGTGGCACACTATGCCCAAGATGTGTAATGCTAAATTTCAACATTCAGTGAAAAAAAGTAACTTTTAAACTTGTGTTAGTGACAGTGACAGAAGAAGAAGAACCACACCCTTCAGGACAGGACAGGACCGTCATTGACATCCCCGAAAGGCCATTCCGGGAGGACTCCTGTGTGACTGCCCAGTGAAGAGACACTAAGAACATTACACACTGTCCCTAGGACACCACACCTTGATCACCAAATATGTTGTACAGAGACTTGTTTATATTCGACTATGATCGTTTTGATGTGTCTTTTATTCATGTACTTAACCATTTGGCTTTTAAGTATTTTTGTCTTTCGTGTTGTTCACAGTTAAAGATTGCAATAAAGGTGTCCTGAAAAAAGTATAAAAACTCTTGTCTTGTCTGTCTTCGTGTCAAAAGTGACATTCGCTGCATTACTATGGCTACCTCTATTGTCTCTGCTTCCTCTTCCTCCACTTTCAAAGTCATCGACGAAAACTTAGATCGTGCCAGTTGGGAGGCCTTGTATCTTCGCTATCCCTTTAACATGTTAATTGCCGGGCCGAGTGGTTCAGGCAAAACCGAATTTGTCAAACGTTTGCTCGAACATAAGCATCATTTGATCGATCGTCTACCTCAACGAATCGTGTGGTGTTACAAAGAGTGGCAATCGGCGTACAGCCTTCTGCGAGAAAGTCAAGGCGATTCCATCGTGTTTGTGGAAGGCATTCCTGGCGAGGACGACGGGATCGTGTCTGACCCCAGTCAAACCCATCTGGTCATCTTCGACGACATGTTAGGAGAAGACGAAGAAGAACTTAAACTGTGGTTTACGCGCAAAGGGCATCATCGTAATGCCAGTGTCATTTACATCACCTAAAATTTGTTTCAGCTAAGTAAAGCCCATCGCACCATCAGTCTCAATGCTCATTACGTGGTCTTGTTTAAAAGCCCTAGAGATAAATCGCAAGTGCAAGTCTTAGCCAAACAGTTAGGAACGCCTTGGCTGACTCATGCTTACGACGATGCCACTCAAACCCCACACGCCTATTTTACTCGTGGATTTTAAACCCACCCACCCCCGATTATTTGCAATTTCGTACCCATCTCTTTCACCACTGGTGCCAAGACGGAGAGCCTGTCGTGTACACGTCCCCGTCGTCCACTTAACAACAACAACAACAACAACAAAAAAGTCTATAAAAACCTCGGTCACTTTGGGTCTGTCTCACACAGCGTCAACATGACGTCCCTTCAGTCTCATCTTCCCGTCAAATTGATTCGTGCCTTGTACGGCATCAGTCGCAAAAAAATCCACAAATACGTGCTCGTGTCCTAGAAGCCAGTCTCAAAGAAGTCTTACGATGATTTACGGTGACAGCACGTCAATTACTGCAAGGCATCATTCACATTCCACATCAAACCAAACGTTTTTTTGACAGAAACAAAGTAGCCTTGATGCAACTGGCCGATCCTCGCATCGACACTCAAACCAAAAAGCAAATCATTTTGAAACCTGGAGGTAGCCGTTTTCTAGAAGGTGTCATCATTCGTTCCCTCTTAAAATGGGATCCCAATGCTCCCAAAGTCCTCCCTAACAAAAAAGCCACTCCCCGACGTACCCAGTAGAAAAAGAGCAACAGTGTCAAGACCAGGTCATAGCCTCAGAAAAAGAAAAAGAAAAGCCCACAGAAAACAGCTTCTACCCGCAAGAGAGGCACTGCCGCCAGGACACTACCTTACATTCGCAAACCGCGACCTGCCGCAACGGTGACCGCGTCTTCAGCAGCCTCAGGTTCTTCCACTTCTCCCTTGCTGGAAAAGGATAAAGAAAAGGACAGTCACGTCATGCAAAAAAGCGCTTTGCCGAGCATGGACGTCACCCCTAGAAAAGACACTCATCCAAAGAAAAAGAGGAGCCACCAAAAGGAAGGATTTTTTTTCTGTCAAACCTTATCAGAAAATAAGATAAAAGGACGAGTGTCAAGCCATGGACTTCAGTGTATTTTTTTGCTCCTGAACCAAAAAGATATTCCCTCAAAGAAGTGCACACCATCGCCGTACTCCTGTCCAGAAAGGAAAAGGAAAAAGAAAAGGACAGTCACGTCATCCGAAAAAACGCTTACCTAAGCATCGACGTTACCCCTAGAAAAGGAGAAGCAAACAAAGTGGAGGATTTTTGTCGATATAGACAATATGGTTAAAAGGTTTGAACAACAACTTTTATCAAAAATAAAAAAAGATAAAAGGACGCGTGTCCAGCCATGGACTTCAGTGTATTTGTGTGTGCTCCTGAACGCCCAAAGATGTCCCCTCGAAGAAGTTCATACCGTCACCATCGTCGTTCTTCTGTCCAAAAAGGAAAAAGAAAAAGATAAAGACAGTATCGTCATCCGAAAAAGCTCATCGCCAAACAACGACGTCACCCCAGAAAAGACATATTCGTCCAAAGAAAAGGAGAAGCCACCAAAGAGGAGCATTCTTTGGCGATTTTGGAAAACAAATCATCACCTTTTTGACGAAGCGATAGTCCAAAAAAGGATGTAAGGCCGTGTGCCAAGTCATCGACGTTAGTGTATTTTTGGTGTGTGCTCCGGAAGCAACCAACAAACAAACAATGATGTCACCCCCCAAGAGACATCCTTCTTCTACCCCTAAAGGAAAGAATAGGAAATGACTGCCTCCTCGTTTAGTCAAACATTGGAACATTTTGTCCGTCCTGTCTAAAGCTTCTCCAACCATGCGAAAACAACTCGTTCAAACCGCCTGCAAAGACGTCATCGATACTGTGAGCTAATGTTGCCTGAATGTCTTAAAAGGAACGATACCTTTGTCTAAACATCAGAAAGAATGCGTAACCAAACATCGACACGTTCTTCGCCAAATGGTCCAAAATAAAATCCCAATTTGTCAAAAGAAATAGATGTTGGTGCAACGCGGAGGAATTTTCCCCCTGTTGCCATTTTTTACCAAAGTAATAGCGAGACCCATGTTGGGTATGTTGGGAAGTGTTTTACCCGCAATAGCTCCAAGATAAAAGGGTCAAGAAGATAAAAGGGACCTCTGGAATCAAAAGATCTCAGACGTAATCATTGAAATCCGATGGAAGGACGAAAACTGACTTTAGTACCTTACAAACGATGGATGGAAATACCATCGTTGGCAAGAACAACGGACCCCGCATTTACCTCCCAATCCTCATCTGACCGAGATGTCCCAGTTACAACAAGAATTGCAATCACTGATGGATCGCGGCGATTTGTCAGAAACGGAAAAATCTTAATGGTACGATCACCTGTTGCAATGACAGCGGCTCTTTCACCAGAAAGCTTTAGACGAAACAGCTCTACCAACTCTGTAAGAATTTAATACCCTGATGAAAAGTCCACCACCACCACCCCAGCGGTCAAGAGAGATGCAGCAACACGAATGCCTGAGGAAGAAGAGGCACGAGAAGTCTTTCAAACACCGTCAGCAGCTCCCATCCCTAGTAAGATTGCAACGTCCTTGTTGACCCCTTCCCCTACACCCCAACGAGAAGAACTTACAACTTGGGTTTAAAAGATGATGTTTACTCCTCCTTCGACAGAAGTCAAAAAGAAAGAAGGGAAACCAGAAGTGAAAAAAAGAAGACCAAAGCCATCCCATTACCGCCACCACCACCACCACCACTACCTTCGACTTCAACTCTCGTGGCACATCGGACACGTAAAGCCGTTTCCAAACCACCACCTTTTTCCCATTCAGAGTAGCATCAGCGAAGAGTGGATAACTTTATTAAAAATTAGAGAAGGTGTTAGCCAGCATTTACTACGATCCATCCCATCCTGCAGGTTACAGAGGATTTCAGAAATTGTATCGTTCTGCCAAAACTCGACTGAAAAGTGTCCGTTTACCTCAAGTGCTACGATGGTTACAAGAACAAGCTACGTGCACCTTACACAAACCCATTCGACGAAAATTTTCCAGAAGTTTCACCCGAGTGGAGGGTATCGATCATCAATGGCAAGCCAATTTAGCCGATGTCTCTCATTTGGCCACCTACAATCGTGGCTACAAATATTTGTTTTGTGTCATCGACGTCTTTTCCAAATTTGTTTGGGTCGTGCCATTGACTTCCAAATCGAGCAGTGAGTTAGTGCAAGCCCTCCAACTGGTGTTGAAACAAATCGGTCGTCACCCTTTTCGATGGCAAACCGACAAAGGCACCGAATTTCTGAACTAAGCTTTCCAAAAAGAATTGAAGAAACGTGACATTCATGTTTTCACCACCGAGAATCCCGAAACCAGAGCCAGCATCGTGGAACGTTTTCAACGCACCTAGAAAGAACGCATGTGGAAATATTTTACGCATCAACACACTCTCAAGTACATTGACGTCTTACCGCATCTAGTCCAAGCGTACAACCAATCTTACCATCGGAGCATCGGACGTGCTCCCCAAGAAGTGACTCCCGACAACGAAGTGACCGCCTTCGAGCGCCTGTTTGGTACGTCTCCGACGGTGACCGTGCGCAAGAAAGGTGGAGTATTGGCAGCAGGAGATTAGGTGCGCATTGGTAAAACCAAACGCACTTTCGACAAAGATTACTTGCTCAACTGGACTACCGAATTGTTTCGTGTCACTGAACGAGAGCCTGGCCGTCATCCTACCGTCTATAAATTGGAAGACATGAACGGGGAAGTGTTAAAAGGAACGTTTTACTTGCCCGAGTTACAATGCGTGACCAAAATAGAAGGCGACGTATACATCGAAAGCATTCTCGAACGAAGAACTCGTAAAGTGGGAAAACGTCGTGTCAAAGAAGTCAAAGTACATTGGAAAGGATATCCGCCGAGTTTTGACTCTTGGATCGACGCTTCGCAAATCTTAGACTATAAAAAGAAGTGACCAACATGCCCTTCAACACAGCCTCAACTGCTACAGTGACCACTCCTTCCCCCAGTTCTTCTCTGCAAGATCTACAAAAGCAACCTTTGTGGTTGTGGTGTGGAGAACGTGTGCCATAAACGCAAATCGTCTTTTTCTGCCAAATCTTTGTGGTTTATTGTGTCATCGGTGCTGCCATTGCCAATTTGAGCTTGTAACAAGGAGACAAACAATGGGAGCCTTGCATCTAACGTCAGTCACCCTTTCAACAGTTACCGTAACAACCACAACAATCCTCTTTTAGACACTCCTTTGACTTCTAGCAACCAATCTGACATTAGAACTTTGGAATTATGAATAACCAATTTTACTTAACGTTACCCAGTGACAATTCCATGGAGGTGTTTCCCCACAATACTTTGTGCTGTTTCACGGCCAAATTACCTCAGGTCATCCAATTGGATCACGAAGCCCATTGGGAAGTGACTTTAGTGGAAATGATTCACCCTACACAAATCAAAAACATCATTGAAAATCAAAACACTTTTGCGGTGGAAGTTCATGACGAGCAAGTGCAGCAAAACTTGGATGAACGCACCACTGCGGGTGACTCTATGAAAACACAAGACCCCAAAACTAAACGGACCACCTATGGGTTGAAAATTCCCTCAGACTATTATTTTAGTGGACAACATTTGGTGAATACGATTGCTGACAAGTTCAATGCCGTGTTTGGCAAATTCTTGGAGAAAGCCAGAAAAAGTGTCACCCTCGAGTACCATAAAATAGCTCGTCGCCTACTGATCAAATTTTCAGAGGACAAAGTATTGGCCATTACATTTTGTCCTGAATTGTATGACATTTTGGGTGGAGACCCAAAGTTGATCAAGATTAAAAACGAAATGCCAGCCGTTACCGGCAACTTGGTATTTGCGAAATATTTTCGATTCCCAGTAGGAAATGAACCAAAGACTGAATTTGATCTTTGTGTACTCCGATGTGGTGGAGTACAACGTGGTGGGACACACCTCCGTACCGTTACTGCGTGTCATTCCTTTCAAAGTGGATTCTGCCGCGACCGCTGACGAGGAAGGTGAAAACACCTATGACATTCCCGAGGGCATGGTTTAGGAGATATGCTGAAATCGGCTTTCGTTCGGTGGCTTCCGTTTTAAAACCGATGGTGACACGGAGATTGCACGCCTTGAAAGATGCCGCTTTGACGCAAGGTAAAGAATTTCTCCAAAATGTCATCATTGACAAGCAAAATCCCAAAGAAGCTTTCTTTAGAGCAGTCAAAAATGTCTTGCCTCAAACGGGCAAAGACATTTGGGCCGACGAGAAACTCCTATAAATTCCCCGGACGCTTCCGAGGCAATCATTCCTACTTCCCTGACGCCACAGCAAGGACAAGGCAGGAAAAGACGACGAAAACACCCCTTCAGAGGACTTCACACCCCCAGAGCTAGAAAGACCAAGGAAAATAGTACCGTCCGAGACTTAGACGTTTTTGATTATTAAATCACACACAGTGAGAAAGAAAGAAATGATGTACCGAGAGTCTTGCTCCTGTTCCAAGTCGGAACTGGATCTGTTTGTCATGCCACCCACCATGATGACGATGCAAGAATCACAATGGGTAGAATTTCATCCCGTCTCCTGTTTGATGGATTCAGCTCCCATCGAGTTTGAAATCAAAGGACAGCCCGAAGATTACATCGATCTGAGTAGAGTTACTTGTACCTGAAACTGAAAGTGATCAAAACGGACAACACCAATCCGGGAGCCGATGCCAGAGTAGCTCCCGTCAACAATTTCATGCATTCCTTGTTCAGCAAAGTGGATTTGTACTTGAATAACAAACTGGTCAGCAGTAGCATGGATACTTACCCTTACCAAGCGTACCTGGAAAATCTCTTGACGTACGGAAAAGAGGCCAAGAACACTCATCTGGATGCTTGCGTGGTTTGGAAACCTGACACCGCAGGTGAGGGCAAGTTTAACAACACAACCCTGACAGCAGATGACGATCATCACAATGTGGGCTTTAAGGACCGTCGAAATAAAATCCTGCAAGGACGTAGTTTAGAACTGATGGATCGTTTGTATTTGGACATGTGGCTACAAGACAAGTATTTGCTCAACGGAGTGGATATCCGCCTGAGACTGAATCGCAGCAGTGTCGCTTTCCATTTGATGGGTCATGCTAACGAGTACAAAACCATTATCCAAGAAGCCAGATTTTACGTACGTCGCGTAAAAGTGTTACCTAAAGCGGGAAACGACATCAGTCACATTTTGAACAGAACAACAGTCAAGTATCCGATACGACGCTTAGAAGTGAAAACTTTCACCATTGCTGCTCGATTCCGATCCAAGATCGAAGATCATCTGTTCCAAGGACAGTTACCCAAATGTTTAATCGTTGGTATTGTCAGCAATGCAGCCCTCAACGGAGCCCGCGATCAAAACCCTTTTCAGTTGAAGCACTACAGAGTGTCCAAAATCGAAGTCAGTCGCGATGGCAAGACCTTGTGTACCAGACCCTTCGAACCTACCTTTGCCCAGAAGAATTACTTGAGATCGTACTTGTCCTGTATGAAGCTACTGGACAGATAGGAACCAACACCAGTCACGTCATTTTGTACGAAGATTATACAGGAGGTTACACTTTGTGGGCCTTTGATTTCACTCCAGACCAAGGCAGCGACGAGGGACATTTCCACCCTATAAAATATGGTCAACTGCGTGTGGAACTTCAGTTTGCAGAAGCTCTCGCCGAGACGGTGAACGTCATCTTGTATGCCGAATTCGATAATACCATAGAAATCAACAGTTTGAGAGAAGTCATTCTAGACTATTAGAAACTATGGAAGACTCTTATCCCTCTTTGAACAGTAGAGAATATGTGGAAATGGAATGGGAGGATACCGTGCAAGCAGAAGCCCAAGACAAAGACAAAGAGAACGTGGTGGTCACGTCCAGATGGTCAGAACAAGAACAACATTTAGTTTCCTGTTTTGCCAGACACCTGGCGGATAAAATTACGGAATTGGTCAAGAAAGATAGCTATGGATGTCAAAACGATCATCCCAGTCAAATTCAACACGATAAATGTCTGATGATGAGTCAAGAAGAAAAATTGGACGTGTATCTGGACAATGCTTGGAGTTTCAACTCGGAAGAAGCAGTGTTGCATGAGTGGTATAAAGGCTTGCGTGATCATTCCTGCCCTCCATTGACTACTCTAGAGATCTATCGCATCGAATCTCTCTTAGCCCAGAGTGCGGAGACGAAGGAAAGAAACGGTTACTTGACAGAAATTTTCAAACAAAAAAATCAGAATTGAATTGATGACTTATCATTACCTGTGAAAAAACAAGAAAACAAACAATGGATACTTGAGAACTTTATTACCTTTTGAACAACAGTTCGTACACTGCTTCTTGGAATCCTGTGGTGTGTGCTAAAGATGAACTACCTCATCGCAAACCTCAAGACCATCAAGCTTATGTCATCAACATGGACGACAGTCATCTCCCAGGAACCCACTGGGTAGCCGTCTACTTCCCTAAAGAGGGTTGTGTGGAGTATTTTGATTCGTATGGATTACCCCCTTTGGAAGACGACATCATCGACTTTATGAGAAGAAATGCCCAGACGACATAACTTGAAATTACAAGGCACAGATTCCATGGTGTATGGACAATATTGTGTGTATTTTCTTCATCAACGCAGTGTTGGACATCATTTAGAACATTTAGTAACTTATTTTGATCGTGACTCTTCTAGAAACGAACAGAAAGGAGATCGATGGTTTTGTGATCGTTATGGCTATCTCTTGTCTTTAGGTAGGAAATGTAGGGTACATCAATGGTCTCATGACTTCCATCAGTAGAAATCTAACATGATTTCACAACATTGTCAACCTTGTCAATAAAAAGTTTGTTTAATGTTATATGAATTTGTTAGTTGTTAGCTGTTTGTTGAATAAAAATGTTGTGTTTTGAAAAAAAAATGTGTCTGTGGTTTGTTTTCAAAAAACACTGTGAATATATACTCTTTGACTTCTCTCTATCACTCACCATGATATTAGCTATGATAGCGTTCCGACCCAACAAAAACCCAGTAGGGATGTTTTCTATCACGTCTGCGTTTGAACCACATAAAGCGGGGCAGTCTCCAATCTGGCCATTAGCCGAAAACTAGTTCCTAACATCCCAGGAGGGAAACTTATTCATGAACTTGGAAAACAACTACCAATCCATGACTATGAAGCCGAACAACTAAAATACCCTGATCAGGCCGCCCCCCCCTGGACAACCCCTGAACCTGACATTAACACCAAAGCAACCAAATACGGAAATAAACTTGACCAAGAACACCAATTTAAAACATCTATAACAATGGATATACTTGACTTCTGCTCCAGTTTTGTAAAAATCTACACCGATGCGTCAAAAACATCAGAGTCACCCAGGACAGCGGCTGCCGCAGTAATTCCAGAACGTAATATTCAAATTGGAGCCAGGCTACCGGATTACTGCTCCATATATACAGCAGAATTCTTGGCCATTGTGGAAGCTCTGAAATGGGTTAAAATCAATAACATTAAAAAATATATAATAATAAGTGACTCGCTTAGTGTCATCACATCCATAAAATCTAACAACACCAAATCAAGAGAAAATTTTCTAAGAAAAGCTTACGTACTACTAAAAGAACTTAACAACAACAAACAGTACGTAGAATTCATGTGGATTCCATCCCACAAAGGCATCTTAGGAAATGAAACAGCTGATTTGACAGCCAAACTAAGATTAGAAGACCCTAGTCCCGCTCCTATAAAATACAGCGTAAATGAAATACATAGTGTTATAAGAACACACATCAATCACAAATGGCAAGAACGGTGGAATCAAAGCACCAAAGGGCGGACACTTTACGCCGTCCTAAGTGAAATAGACAGGACCATTAAACCCGCAAAGATAAATACTTCAGATCAAAATCTAATAAACAGAATATACACCGGAAAAAACCAAACTAGCAAATAGTTTCGGAAAATACGTTTGACCAAAACCATCCAACATTAACTGCTACCACTGTAAAACACCAGAAGATTTACATCATATATTCAATATCTGCCATAAATACAAACAAGAAAGATCTATATTCAACCTTGCGCAAAACAAAATTGGATCCCCAAGTACATACCCAAAATTTTTAGGAAACGAAAATCCAAACATCATATCTACTTACCAAAATATCATAAAATTTATCAATGAAGTAGGGCTCGCAAATAAAATTTAAAATCTCAAAAACCTTAAACAAAGTTAAAATAATGGGAATTAGCCAACCTGCTGTGGGCGGATGTCTCTGAAATGTCGGCTCGGGACCTGATTATTCAGCAAAGATATCTGTCACACGCAGGGCCACCACCACCCCACCCAAAAATCCAACATAAACGATCAAACGTAATGGATCAGTCCAATAGACGGATGACCGTGAAATGTCACCTTGGGACCTGTTTACACAGCACTGACATCCGTCTCTCTAAATAAATAAGAACTAAATCAGGTCCAACATACTCATTTCCGCAACACACTCTCCATCAAACGTCCTCCACAAATTAGCAATCAGGAACCACTAATCAAAGTGAAAATAAATAATAGGAAATAGCCAACCTGTTGTGGGCGGATGTCTTTGAAATGTCGACTCGGGACCTAATTCTTCAGCAAAGATATTTGTTCACACACAGTGCCGCCACCACCCAACCCAAAAACTAAATACAATAGATATAACATAATGGCTCAGCCCAATAGACGGAGGTCCGTGAAATGTCACCTCGGGACCTGTGTACACAGCACTGACATTTGTCTCTCTAAATAAATAAGTAAATTAACAAGTAACTAAAGCCATTCCATTTTATCCTCTACATAAAATGTCCTCCACAAATTAACAATCATTTATCTTTGTTATTAAAAAAAATTCTCTTTCCTTTTTTCCTCCCTCTCTCTTTGCTCAAACTAACCCTATTAAATTAATACACCTGTTAATCGTAACAAACCTACCCTACTCAACCAAAGATGACAGCCATTCCAATATGAGTTCATAGTGACCCCAAACCTAGTCATTATAAGGTGGTCCAAACACCAGGTCCATCAGAGCCCGCCGCACAAAGCGGCAACGTAAACCTAAATTAGAAACAACACTAGGGCCCCAAATAGACACATAAAAGGTCGTCACAACCCTATGACCATCAGGCCCCGCCGCACAAGGCAGCAAATAGCCACTTTACGTATATATTCGGTCCCAATAACATAGGTTAGCTACCCACAAGACCGATAGGCTCCATAAATGATAAAGTATGTTATACCAGACCCTAAAAACAACACCTGATATAAGGTGGTCTAAGCCCAGGACCATCAGGGCCAGTCACACAAGGTGACAAATAATAAAACAAATAAGATACAAATGGCTGTCGTCTGAGGTACCTGCTTAATACTATTACAAAACAGCACAGAGTATATTCCAAATTTCAGAAATTTTGAAGACTTTTTCTGCCAAATCCATAATGAAATTATCCAAATTCAAAATGCGTCTAAGACACAAAATTTAAGCCAGCACCCTGGAGTCAACGAGTGCCTTCCGGTGGATCTACCCCTGCCTTCCTGCCCTTCTTCCTCCCTTGCCTCGACCGGACGTCAAATTAACAGCGTGCAATGCACGCATAAATATCATACCTAAAACACACGAGTGCGTGCTGGAACTACTCCCACTCATTACTCGGTTTGGTAGAAGAAGACTGCAAACATGAGTGCGTTTTGGGTTAATTTCCCATTCATGATAGCCTTACATTCAGGTAGCTTAGAACCCATAATTCTGCGACCTGACAGCTAAATTTAACAGCACTCCTTGAGTGCATAAACGTCTGGGGGATGTGGCTCTAATTCCTTTCCCCAGGAATAATTTATCATCCTGCTATGCAGGAATAAACCAGTGGTACATGTACAATAGTACGAACACCACTTAAATATCATCATCATCATCAATCTGGCCATCCACTGTTGACTCGTCCACCTACGAAGATGCCTTCAAGACTAGCCAAGCTGAATGAAGCTTATGTGAATTTACATCGTGTCAAGCAAAACCTGATACCGAAGCCTGAAGAGATAGAGAATGTCAAGATGTTAAAAGTGACCGAAGACCTGATAGAAGAACTCTTCAGAGAAGAAATCAAGAAAGAGCAAGAAGAGTGGGCGGAGAAGTACAGACTTCAGAAGCAGCAGGGAGAACAACAACAACAGCAGCAGCAGCAACATCAGCAGGAAACAGACAGAGGTTTTGTCGACTGCCGAGTAGACACGAAAAGAGTTCAACTTCTTTTTCCACAGAAGCAGACCGTATCCTGTAGGAAAGCCTGCCGCCAGACGGGGACTCAATCTTAGACGATAAAAGATTGCCATCACTCCCCGTTAACAAAAATAGCCCTTTTCAGGGCTACCCAACACTCTAGAAAAGAGATACTAATCGAATTGCCAAAAGATTTGTGTGTTTATGTTAAAAAAATAGAAGTGTGTCTATAAGCACTTCGTTTCTTTTGTCAGTAAAACTCCACGCTTCGTTTCTGTCTTGTCCGATAGCGTATGTCTGTGTTTGTAAGTAAAAAAGTCAACGTGAGCGTTTCTTTTAGGTCCGCGCGTTCCATGTGATGATAATATGGGCATTGTAAGTTGACGGATCCTTCAAACAACAAGCCTGTGTTGTCAAAAGACTTTCCACTACAAAGTCCTCTTTCTTTTTCTGGACAAGCGAAGGCCAAATAATATTTTTTTCCTCTATTCCATGAGGTACTTCCTTTGGATATTGAAGAACTCTTTCGATAAAAGCTCTATCCACACAAAATCAAACAAGATCCTTTGGCTCCACCATCAAAATTAACACCTATCCTTAGCAAGGCGTGACACTAACAAACATGGCAAGGCTTACACCCAGCTGATTGGTCCAATTTAGAACGAAAATGTACACTCTGTACCCAAAATACCAACTACTATAGTTACGAGTAATGAAATTCTAAAACTCATACAGTAGGACAATTGCACAGGTGACTTACACACTATTGGCGATAGGGTTGTCCACTAGTACAACTCGACTAAATTTGACCAATCAAGTGCAGCCTGGTGTTTCGGTGCGTAGATTAATTGAACAGTTCCGGGGTGCGCTTTGCCCCTGCTCTGTGTGCGGAGCGGCTGGGTGTGTGTGGTGGTGCCCTGTGTGTTGTTTCGTGGCGCCCTCCTGGGTCCCTCTCCTACTTTTCCTCGGCCAGACATATAAATAAGAAGTTATTGTAATGGCACCATTCCTACAATCCCGACCAATTAAAAATCTCGACTCTCGAGAATTAACCAGTCGTGCAAGCTCTTAGATAGTATATGCGACTTAAATCCTTTATTCATTCATTCATTCAAGTTGACGGATCCATGTCCAAAGACCTAAATAGAACTGCAGCAGCCATGGTTGTACCACAGCAACATTTCCAATTCGGCGCTCGCCTACCGGATGGCTGCTCCATCTACACAGCAGAATTTTGTGCAATCAAGGAAGCAATAAAATGGATAAAGACACAAAACCACAACCACCATGTCATCATAACCAACTAATTAAGCGTCCTTAAATCAATCGAATCTGGCACATCAAAAAGCAGAGTCAATATGTTAGAGGAAACCATGGCAATCATATGGCAACTTGAAGAAAAACAACACAACATTGAATTTTTATGGATGCCATCACACATCAACCTCACCGGAAATGACAAGGCGGATCTTGCAGCGAAACAAAACCTCATGAACAACACAATACACCCACTCACCTACAGCCTCCATGAACTATACAGCCAGGTAAGACAGAAAATAAATTACAAATGGCAACAGCAATGGAACAACACTAACAAGGGCAGACAACTATTCCAACTTCAGCAAGAGGTAGCAAGAAATCATCAAATCTCCCAAAAATATGGAACCTGCCAATCGCAAAATTATCAACAGGATAAGGATAGCAAAAACACTACTAAGAAACTATACTGGCTGCACTGACGAAATGATGAAGCAGCCATAGGGAGTTCCATAGGGAGTTTGTAGGAAGGCTAACCACTAGGCCGCCTTTTCAAAATAATGTGAAGGCATGAGACCGGTGAAGGAGCCACTAGAAACAGATATGGAACAGATATGGCATGCTGTCATATACCGGAGCAACCTTCACACCTGACGAAGTCTGGACACCAATGTAGCAGTCGGAGAGGAGTAGAAGAAAAAAAGAATAATGACTGCCATTATTGATTGTATGTAAGAGGTTTTCCTTTTGGCTTTATTGAAAACTTCATTTTATAATTGCTATATCCTCAAACAAATTTGATCCTTTGGCTACCACCGTCAAAATTTACTCTTGTTTAAAATTCTGTGTGAACCCAAATTGTTTTTGTCATTTTGACTTAGCTGATTGGTATATTTTAAGAATGTTTATGTACACTCTGTACTCAAAATTCCAACTCTGAAATAAATTATAAGGAAATTTTGCAACTTATTTTATTTGGCTAATTGCACAAGTGGCTTACACGCTATTGGTATTACTTACGTCCATTAGTACAACTTTACTGAATTTGAAAAAAGTACGGACTGGCGTTTTGGGGCGTACACGACGTTCATTGCTTCGCTTCGCGCCGGCTTCCGAGGCCCTTTCCGCCCGCGGATATCGTACCAGGACGGAGATGTGGGACTATTCCTACCCGTCCAAAATTCAGGTGTCTCGTTGTGAAGCCATAGTTGCCGACCAATCGCGACTGGCGTCACAAACTGCTTCGGTAGACACCTGATAGCGCTGACTAAAATTTCTTGAGTGCGTGGTGGGTCCATTCCCACTCAAGATTGCTGCAGACAGACTGAAAATTTGCTTGAGTGCGTGTTGGGTCTATCCCCACTCAAGACAAGATAGCCTCAGATTGGATTACCATTCTACATTTAACTTGAGTGCGTGTTGGGTCTAATCCCACTCATGAAAGCCTTAAATTCAGGTAGCTTGGAACCTATTGTTCCGCTACCTGAGGCTAAATTAACAGCTCTCTTTGAGAGCATTAACGCCTGGTGGATGAGGCTCGGATTCCTTCCCCCAGATATAATTAGCAGCCTGTTGTCCAGGCATTAACAAGTGGCACATGCCCAATTGGAGCAAACGCCACTATAATCCAAATATCTCTCTCTCAGTCTGGCTACCCAACGTTGACCAGTCAACATGAGTAACAGAGTAGCAAAGTTAATGGAGCTCCAGATGCACCTGGAGTATGCCAGGCGTCTTTTAGATGAGTTGGCTATGGAGGGCATAGCGGAAAGTGCCAGGCTTGAAGAGGAGGATGACGAAAAAAAAGAAGAAAAAAGAAGTGGAAAAGAAGAAATGGATCCTGCCTCACCTCATACTGAGACCTGTGTGTGAGGTGAAGCCAATGGTCAGTAAACCTCCACAACCCTTAGCATCACCACCACAACGTCAGCCACAACCACAAGTACCAGTGCCAGTAGAGCCGCAGAGACCTCATTATCATCCCCGGCTACAAAATAGAAGAAGACAGAGGGAAGTCTTCGCCATCCCTGAAAGTGAAGACTGGGATAGTGAAGCCAGTCAACCTCCCTCTACGCTACCAGCCACAACCTTAAATTGGGAGCAGAACTGGAGCAGATGTTGCGTGAGTGTGGCCAGACCTAGGAGGTGTCAGCATTAACTAGGTGTATTTGTAGTTTAAAATAAACAGCCCTTCTCAGGGCTAACCAGATCTCTGGAAAAGAGAGGCTATTCAAGTTGCCAATTTGTGTGAATGTGGAGTAGTGTAATTATAAATAATCACTCCTTTACTGGTATGTGTGTATGTGTGTTTGAATGCGTTCGCGTGTGGACAGTAGAGTGTGTGTTTATATGAGTTCGCGCAAGTTTGTGTGGATAGTAGATAATGTGGGTTTGTATGCATTCGTGTACGTTTGTGTGGATAGTAGATATGGTGTGTTTTTTCTTCTCTTCCCTTCTGTGTGGATAGTATATAATATGTGAAGTGAGTATAAGGGATGTTTTCCTTCACGTCCGTACTTCACGTATATAATGCGGAGAGGTCGTCAGTCTGGCTACCCAGCGTTGATTAGTCAACACAAGATGAATTTGTTTAATCAATTGAAAGATAGTTGGCACTGGATGGTGGATGCAGCCAATGTGGTAGAAAGGCTTGAAAAGGAATGGAGGTACACAGTTACCAAAGACTCTGTGACCAGTCGAATCACCAGCCTCAAAGTAGCCAGGGATCTAGTGTAAGGCATGTTAGAGGAGGAAGTAGAGAAATTAAGAGGCTTCATCCATCCTAAATATGTGAGAGTGGGGACGTTGAAGGAGGTCCTTGATAATGTCATGCAGGTGAGGTGTTTTTTGCAAGATATAGCAAATTTCACAGAGTGGTCTTTTGTCCAGTGAGGGTTAGACAAATTAAAGAAAGCTGAAGACATATTGAGAAAGGTAATGGAAGAAGAGGTAAAGAAGATCAAAGAGACCTGGGCAAAAGAGAGAGAGGACAAATAAAACAGAAAGAAGAAAGAAGAGTTTGAGAGATTCAATCAAACCTGGATGAAAGTGCAAGAAAAATTTAGATCTATGGGACATCCTGACTGGATGCCAGAGAAGGAAAAGAAGAAGAAGAAAGGAATCATAGAGAAAGTGAGAAGCTGGTGGAACAACTGGAGAAAATAGAAGAAGAACCCAAAGGCCCTTTTCAGTTCCACTCATATAATCTTTCTTGCCCTATGTGTATGAACCCTATCCATCTTGTCCCTATATTGTCCCGGGGGGTGGGTGGTCTTGTCATGCTCATTCTCCTTGCCCCTATCCCTCTTTGCCCTATACCGTCCCAGGGTGTTTTTCATTTTTTGGTTTCATATGCTCTAAAAGTTTTGCCCTATCGTGTCCCAGGGTGTTTTTCCTTCTTTGGCATCATATGCCCTAAAGTATCTCACTATACTACTGTTGTGAGTGTAACGCCATTTCTCAGCACATGATAGGCTACACACGGCGGCCAATTTAACTGGTGGAGGAAGAACCTGGAAAAACCCCGGTAAGAACCACCGACCCACGGGAAGATACTGGCAAGCTTTCTCACATACCCACATCTGTCGAGCCCGAGACTCGAACCCAAGCGATAGAGATGAGATGGCAATGATTGCACCTGTAGCAATTTCTTTTTGTTCCTGGGTAGTAAGTGTTATTTCCTAATTGCTTATGCCTCAAAAGTATAGAAAAAGCCATTATTCCTCACAAACTTTGCTTTTGTGACCAGGACAGTGATATTTTGAAATTTACCTATTTTTCAGAACATTCCAGATAGATTCAGTGCTGAGTAAACTTGGAGTAACTTCTAGAACTTTCCGGTAATATAAACAGTAGTATAAATACAGGGGCCTTACGCCCACCAGTTTAGTTTAGTTCCAGCTGAATAAGTGGATACATATCTACATTTTCTGAGATTGCATTAAGAGGCTGCAAGCATCCGGCTGAGGCATTTTGCGATGTCTGCGGCCAATTTATCAAGACAAGAACGAAGAAGTACTCCTTGGAAGCATCTGTTAAAATGTGTGAGGCCTACAAGGCATATTTCGGCATGCCTGTCGGGGACCAAACCCTGGCACCTCATTTCACCTGCGAGCACTGCAAAAAAAAAGAAACCCCTCTGGAAGGTAAGATGGACAGTTCTTGCTCGGAATTTTGTGTTATAAAATTTGTTAAAATTTTTAATGTTGTAAAAGTTTTTAATTTAAAATGTTTTACAATTTTCAATGTTATTGAAAAAATATATCATATATGAAAAATGTTGCGAGAATCTCTTACACATTAGTCATGGATGAAATAAATGTATTTTTGTAGGATGGTACAGAAGGGAAAAGAGAGCCATGCAGTTCGCTATCCCAAGAATTTGGCGGGAACCCACTGACCACTCAAGCAAATGCTACTTCTGCATGGTGGACCCTTCCAAACGTCGGACTGGCAATAATGCACCTGCTATCACGTATCCGGACCTTTCTTCATGCATCGCCCCGGTGCCACACTGCCCTGAACTCCCCGTAAGCACTCCTCCGGAGAGAGAGAGCAGCCGTCTTTAGAAGAGAACAGCAAGTCAGAGAGCGAGGAAGACGTTGTAGATCCAGATGACAATTTCAGAGGTGGAGCTGTGGAGAGAAACCCATACTACCCCAACCAAAAAGACCTCAACGACTTGATCAGAGATCTTAGTCTCACCAAGTCCAATGCCGAGCTTTTGACGTGTAGGCTCAAGCAGTGGAACTTTTTGGATGAAAGTGTGCAAGTCTCAGATCAGAGGAAGCGTCACCAAGCTTTTTTCAGCTTCTTCACCCGTCAAAATGGGCTCTGCTTCTGCCACAATGTGACCAGTTTGTGTGAGGTAATCGGATTCGCCTGTAACCAGAATGAGTGGTGCCTCTTCATTGACAGCTCATCCAGGAGCCTCAAAGCCGTGCTGCTCCATAATGGGAACAAGTACCTGTCTCTTCCCCTCGCTCACTCGGTGCACCTCAAAGAGGATTACAAGAGCATCAAGACCTTGCTGGTCGCCTTGAAGTATGATGAGTACAGCTGGAAGGTCATCGGAGACTTCAAAATTGTGGCATTCCTGATGGGTCTCCAAGGCGTTTTTACCAAGTTTCCCTGCTATCTTTGCCTTTAGGACAGTAGGGACACCAAGGCGCACTACCACAGGCGGAACTGGCCATAACAGACCGAGTTCTCTGTGGGGAGGAACAACGTCAAGCGGGAGCCACTGGTAGACCCCCGGTAGGTGCTGATTCCACCACTGCACATCAAATTGGACCGTATGAAACAATTTCTCAGAGCTCTAGATAAGGAGTCGGCAGCCTTCAAGTACCTTCAAGACTTCTTCCCTAAGCTGTCTGAGGCAAAGGTCAAAGCCGGTGCCTTCGTCGGACCACAAATAAAGAAGACCCTGGAGTGCAATGAATTCCCCAAGAAGCTCACTAGTAAGGAGAAAGCGGCTTGGAACAACTTTGTCGCAGTGGTTCGGAGCTTCCTGGGCAATCATAAGGCCGAAAACTATGTGGAGCTGGTTTAGACTTTGGTGAAGATCTACGGCACAATGGGCTGCAGGATGTCCCTCAAAGTCCGTATCCCTAATGCTCATCTTGATAAATTCAAGTGAACATGGGAGCGTACTCGGAGGAGCAAGGCGAGCGCTTCCACCAGGATATACTGGACTTTGAACGCCGCTACCAAGGACAGTATAACGAGAACATGATGGGAGACAACATTGGGGGCTGATTCGCGAAAGTGATTTACAGTATAATCATAAACTTCGAAAAACTACTAACTTCTAAATCTTTTGTGGTCATTTTTGTATTACATGTTAATTTTGATTCATGTGTTGTTTTTTCTGACTTTATGTGAACAAAAAGACAGAAATTCACCCTTTTTCTCATTGGAAATAGGTAAATTTTAAAATATCACTGTCCTGGTCACAAAAGCAAAATTTGTGGGGAATAACATCTATACGTTTTAGGCATAAGCAATTACGAAGTAACACTTACTACCTAGGAACAAAAATTGTGTTACATAGTGTTGATGAAGGCAAGCGCATTAGACCACTGGGTCAACCGGGGCTCGTTTTTTCTTAGTAAGTTGTAAGTATATTTTAACTCTGTTTATGACTATATTTTATTTGCAACTTAAGTATATTGTATATTGGTCAGACTTATTCGGTATGCGCTTCAGTTTCTCAAGTCAAAGTCAATCACCATTCACCGAAGCTGCTTCTTTATTGGCTCACTTACAAGAAACTGATATAGATGAATATAACGTATAACATTTGACTCTAGGATTCCGTGATTTGAGTCAGAGCTTCCAGCTAAAAAAATTTTGACCATACGAAACTTACAAACTAAATCAAGATTATTCAGTACTTTACACCATAAAATGGTAAACACAACTAAGATTGTTACTAATAACTGTTGACTGGGTACCTTTTACGCTTTCCTCAACACCGTTTGAACTTTGACAAAATTTCTTTCTTAACAATTGTTTTGTTACCTTTAATTTCATTCTTCTCTATTATACACAATTCAGCTTTGTTTCTTTCTCCACTTTACTCAGATTGCTCTTATTTATATCCATCGTTCATTTACCAAGTTGTTTTATTTCGTTTTATTTATTTCACTTTATCTTTCCAATTTTACCTAAAATTTTCAGCTTCCTCTATGCTGCACGCTTTATAT